>CBVK0101294513.1:0-12045 GCA_900067695.1 Picea abies | reverse complement strand
ATAAAGTTAATAATTATTTATAATTTATTCATGTAAAAAAAATAAATTAATTATTTAAATATTTATTTATATAAAATTAATAGTTATTCATAATTTAGGGAATAGTATAATGTTTACCAAATTTGAATCGTAAGCACCATTAGAATGTTAATGTTATCATACTAAGCACTTTTATGATACACCGGCATTCATAAATTTGTCTTGTGAAGAAAAAAATATATAAATACATAAAAGTTATGGGACATGAAGAGTTGATATGCACAAAAGATTAGGTGCATGTTCTATAAACATAGAATAAAAAAAGATTGGAATAAAGGTGATGTAAAGATAATTAATTCAATCAGTTGGATGTATATGATATAGGGTGTACATAAAAAAAATATTAATTCAAGGAGTTGGATGCATATGATATAGGGCGTACATTAAAAAAAAATTGAATAGTGGTATATGGAAAATAAAGTGATATATTTATGATAGTGATATTAATTATAGTTTATTTGATTAGGTTGAACGATAGATGTGTTTTTGAAAGATTTTGCTTTTTATTATAGGGGTTTAATCCAAGTTCAAAACTCGTTTTACCTGTTTAGTGTGGTATGTGGGCATCTGTGTTGGGTCTAAGTATATTGTAGTGTTACATTCAATTTGATTACTATGATAAACCAAACTTATTTTTTGAGGGTGTTTGACTCACAAATGACCCAATTGTTGATTTTTTATAAGATTACGAGACTTAATCTTAAATATGATTGAGCAAACTTGAGAATATTGATTTGGTTAAATCAAATTCATGAAATACTTAGATAAATATTTTATGCAATGACATGATTAAAATAATGTAATGATAAATTCACTAGATGTTTTTTACATGAGACTTGGATTTTTCTTATTGCATATATTACTAATGATTTTTCCTAGTGTGGTAGGCACTGTAAAAGCATGTTGATGAGGAAAAACCATTGGCAAGAGTTGGGACTCTGTATTGAGTCACGAAGTAGCAATTATCTAGTGAATATGTTTGTATAATTGATTTTAATTCTGATGAAAAGGTTTAGTGAATGTAGGCACATGGAACATTCTTTTCGATTCGACCCACGCATGGGTAACGAGGCTATATAGAGTTATGCTAAGTGCTATCAGGAGAGGTGGAGTAGCGTCGATGCTTCCACCTACTAGCACTTCTATCGTGGACAGAGTTGAAAATTGTAAGACACTTTTACTCGATGGTTGCATGTTCTCGTGAGGATAAGTCCCAGATTTGATCACTCACGAGGACCAAATAAGGGGCATGCAATATGGTGTAAGCCTTATTCCTTAGCATCCATTACTCTTTCAATAAGGGAAATGACAAGAGTTAACAATGTTTCCATTCCATTGCTCAAGGTAAAATACTTTAAGGGCATGCACACATGGCATCCTTAAAGTATGTCAAGAAAGTTGTGAAGGGCATGATATACATGGTGCCCTTAGTATCCTTACGAAAACTATAATAAAATTAAAAGTGAAAAATAATTTAAATGCATTACAAAGAGAACTATTCTTAGTCATTTTAATTAAGGGAAAACAATAATTATTGTCATTCATTTAGAAAGAAAAACTAAACAATAGTTTAATTAACATTTTGCATTAGTAACCATTCTTAGTAAAGTCAAAGTAAAATAAAAACAATAAGAAGGAAAGCTTAAATTATTAAGTTGTGCATGTTTTAATTTAAACTAATTAATTAATAGGGAAAATTCATTTCATAAGAACTCTTAAGTCATTAAGAAAAGTCAAGAAGGAGATCCTAATTCAAATTGATTTAGTTAGCTAAAAACAAGGTAAGCTAGAGTTAAGTGAAGAAAGTATTGAATAACTAGGGCATGAAAAGACTCATGCAACGAAAATAGGAATTTTGGAAAAGATATAGGAAACAACTAGGAGTAATTTTAGGAAGTTAAGGAAAGGTGGGTGAGGGAAATGATTTATTTTTAATTTTTAATTGGTAATTTCATGTGCACCTATGCATGTGGGTGACATTTCTAATGATGAATATTAAGATTTAATATAACCTTTAAATGAGAATTTTTCATGAGTGGGATATGTGTCATAAATATCAACTGTTATAAAAGAAAGGTCTTGGGATGAAAGAAGAGAGATATTACACCCTATTATTGGATGGTTGTCATAATAAAATAAAAACTTGAGCAATATTATTGAGAGTTTGGAATTTGAAGGTGATCTTGAGGTGGGAATCCTCTAAGCTTGCGAACTTGATCTTCAAATACTTGCTAGTGGTATTATCTATACAACCCCATTGTAGCTTCAGGACCTTGGGAAAGAAGAGTATCCTTAGGTATTGGCAGGGTGGTCAACTGGTGGGTCAATCCAATAATCGAAAATCTTTGGAAAAGTTGATGCAGAGTTCGGCAAGTGACACAAGCTATGTCAAAGTTGACATAGAGTGCGGCAAGGTGATGTAAAACTATGATGAAGTTGATGCAAGTTTTCGACAAGTAATGTAAAGTCTTCAACAATAATCCTTGTTCTGAAATTTCAATTTAAAGAAATAATATATACATGCTTATATAATGGTTGAAGAATTTTAATTTTGTAGACATGTGATAATTATACATTTAAAAAAAAATGTTGGAATAATTAGTGTGTATAATTTCACAAATTATAATGATATTATTGTTGTAAGTTAGTAGGCTAATGTAGTGTAATCACGATGAATTGTATTAATTTTGAAATTTGTAAATTGTCGTGTGGTAAAATGTTGAGAGAATTGCATTGTATACATGGTGAATCGATGGGCGGTTTACCTGTTAAATTGGAAAATTTTCATTCAAAGTTTTTTAATAACCTATGTAATAAAGCATGAATCTAAATCCTATCCATTTCTCTGTGGTTGAGTGTGATGAGTTGGTAAATTAGTAGAAGCTAAATTTTTATTCATTCATTTTTAATACTGATATTTTCTTTTGGTCCTATAAATCAATGCTAATTATGGGAAAATAAAAAAGTTAATTTTAACAGAAGTAAATAATAAATTTTCATCCTCTAAATCTCTATTAATTATGGGTGAATTAAAAAGCTAATTTTATCACAAGCAAATAATAATTTTCGACCTCTAAAAACTTCTATTAAGTATGAGTGAATTAAAGGTTAAACAAAGGGAAGTATCGATAAATTAACATCCCATTGTCGAGTATTAATGTCATCATCAATCTGAAATTAAATTAAATTTGAAATTAAATTGAACTTACAATTGAATCGAATTTGGATTATCATTGTGTAAGTAGTTGTATAGCAATCTAGAATACCACTGTATATTGTAGTCGAACCAAGGCACACAATATTGCATAAGAATTCCATTGAGAGTATCGTGAAGATTGTCCTTTCTACCTAATGCCCGGAACTTGAACTTGACTTTGAATTTTTGACGTGACTTGTTGCACCAAAACTTCCTTGGAATGAAGATCACTATTATCATCCCATAGTTCTTCAATTTAAAATGTAACTCATGTCAACTATGCAAGGTTATCTCTATGAAATCTAAGGTGTGCTTTATTGTCACACATAGTTATTGTCATCACCAAGTGTTTGTTTTAATTGTTCTATCTTTCCCTCTTTCCAAACTCTTAGCTCTAATATCAATTGAGATCAAACACCAACCTTTCTCCAAATCTTAAGTTCCCTCTATCACTATTATGTTGAGACCCTAATTGTCAGATGATTACATCCTAAGGCCTTAACCTCCGCTAGAGACTAGACATATGTTAGCTTTTTAGTTGGACTATGGGACGAGCAGAAAAATCTGAAATGTAACATCCCCACTATAATCCTTAGTTTAATTAATGCTTACTGTAGATATAATGTGTGGCTACGACCAAGAGATGTATATGAAAAATGCATTTCTATGTTTTAATCATAAAATGTGATGACGAATGCTAAGGGGACATGGAAAGAGATGGAGCTGAATTAATCCACAAGAGAGGGGAGGGTCTAGGAGAATGTCTAAGAGGGGTCCATGGGGGAAATACCCATGTCTATTAATTCAACCAACATTCCTGAAAATTATGATGATTATGTATTAAAATTTATTTCTAATTGAGTGTTCCCAAAGCCAATCATTGAATGCATGTAAGAGGATGGGTGTGAGAAGTGACATCCCATACTTATTGGAAGCAAGCCAAAGGGGATAAATTTTTATGAGAAGCTACAACAGTTTGAGACAGACTTTGAGTTTTGGAGCATGAACGACAAAAGAGAGAAATAAAGAGAGTTGGGAGCTGGAGCATCCATGGAAGGAAAATTCTAAGGCATGTTGGATTGTTTTTGGAGTGTATTTGGAGTTGAAGACTGAAGAGCTAGGTTGTCAGGACTGAAGAGTGAACTCATGTGTGATTTGCACTATAACAACAAGTGTTTCTTGTTGTTGTTATTGGTAGTTTTCCTAGAAGTGAGCTCCCTTGAGTTTCCCAGCTAAGAGATTCTCAGTTACTTGTGCTAGAGAGACCCTGATAAATGAATGGAATGCCTGAGGGACCGAGATCAATGAAGGGGTGCATTCCTTAGGTTGGGCAGGTCAAGAGCAAGAGAGCTAGTGGAAAATTGGGACAATTGTAGGAGAATATCAATGGGTTGTGAGTTTTATGAGCTGTGAGTGGACAATGAGAGACCACCCTCTTTTGTGGATTTATATCCCCAACTCGGGGGTGAATTTCTATTGAGATTTGGAATAGAAATTCTATGGTTGGGTGGAATGTTTGACCCAAGCAACTGGTTGCACAACTATTGTTAAAAGATAAGTGTTTTATATGTTTTATGTCTTGTATTTATGAGTCAAATTGTTGTGAATGAACTTTGTGTTTAATAAGAATTTATATGTTGTTATGTTGAGTTATTTAGCTGCATTCATGCTGTTTAAAAATGTTGTAGATGCATTTAATTGATGGTAACAGATAATATCTAAACTTGGTTGTAGCTCGTAGTTGGAAGCTACAGGAAATTAATTAGTTAGAAAAAAACTTTGTTTAGTATTATGCATTGTAATGTTCCTCAGTTGGGCTAGGGTATGTTACATTATGGTATCAGATCCCCTGGTTCAAACATTGGGCTTGTATGAGCCAAGAGGGCTATGAATTGAGCTAATTCACTGTTGTAGATTTGTCTGTGACGAATTTGGGGAAAAATAGAGAAAAATCATAGTGAAACCCCCAAATTTGTGAGAAAAAATCAAGTTTAAAGGACTCCGAACTATTTAAAAGGTTCGATGGAGCCAGTTTACATAGTTGCAAAGTTAAATTCGATCTGGAAAGTCAAAATTCAAGTTTTAATGGTTGTTGTAGAAGTTGAACATAGTTGATGAATCGATGGTCGAGATCGCGTTCAATTGCGAGATCAACGAACCAAATTCACTTTAATAAATTTAAAAATTCTAAGGTTTTGGTCGTTTGAAAGGTTGAGTAGATCAATGACTGAGATTTGTTTTCGACGATTGGGAAGTTGAAGGAGATCAATGATCTATATTAGTTTTTACCATTTGGGAGTTAGAGTCAATCAATGATCGAGATCATATTGGCTTGGAGATCGATAGTCCAAATTCATTAGGTATTTGATCAAAATTTCTAAGTCTTGGAAATTTGCCAAGAAAAATCGTCGAAGGACGATGGTCAGGTCAGTTTAATTGGCGAAGTGTTTGGTTCAGCCAAAATAAATCTCCGATGGTTGGGCATTGGAAGAGTTGGATGAAGTTTGGTATATCAACGACCAAAATCATTTTTCAATGGTAGATCAACGGTCCAAATTCATCAATTGTTGAGTCGAACATTTTCTAAGTGTTGGAGTTGGTCAAAGGAAATCGTCGACGACCAATGGTCAGGTTAGACGAACTGGAGAAGTGTTTTGTTAGTCAAGGGGGATCGTCGATGACCAATGGTTGACAGTTGGGTCCACTGGTTTAACAAGTTATTGCAATTTGTTTCCAAGAGAAATGATCAATGATCAATTGTCGATGATCAGAGGTTGGGGAGATTCATGGACAAGTTTGGTTTGGCAGTGAGAATTTCCAATTGATTGATTGTCGATGGAGCTTGGATCAATGGCTCATATTTTTCCAAGAGAAATGACCAATGATCGATTATCGATGATCAGAGGTCGGGGAGATTCACTGTCGATGATCAGAGGTCGGGGAGATTCATGGACAAGTTTGGTTTGGCAGTGAGAATTTCCAATTGATTGATTGTCGATGGAACTTGGATCAATGGCTCATATTTTTTCGAATTTGAGATCAATGGCTCGTATTTAAAGGGTTGTAATAATAGTCAGTTTTATATGAAAATTTCCAATTTTTTTCATATTTTTGAAGGTCATTAACTTGTAGGGCATTTTTGAGGCCTTAAATGACATTTTTAGGAATTCAAAACCCACGAGAACAAAGTGTACCAAAGCACACTATGTCTTCGCATCTCAATTAAAATAACTCGGAGAGAGCTATCCAATGAGCTACTCTGGGCGTAAAACGGAGCTCATATGAGAAAGTTACACACGAAAGATTAAGGGTAAAATTTTGACACCAGATTAATTCCAGAGGGCATAACTCCTTGCTCAGAAGTTCGTTCGGGGAACAGGAGAAGTATATGGAAATATTTTGAACCATAGAAGACAACCATGGAGCCATATTTAATATATGGATAAGTAAAATGTGCAATATGAAAAAGAAGACACATGTAGCATATAGGGTGTTGGAAGTAGACCAAAGCGGAAAAGCAAGGCTATTTGGGAAAGAAAGAATGCACGAGGGAAGCGACAGCTGGAAGAAGGAACAACACATGCGCATGCAAGGAAGACCTAATGACAGTAGGGTTAGGGTTTTAGTAATGCGTTTTAAAGGCCGAAGAGCCAAAAAACATATAAATATAGATACTTAGGTATCATAGAGGGGTCAGGTTGTTTTGTAAGGGTTGAAATACGATAGAGATAAGTGGTTATTATAGAAAGAGATGTTGTAGCGAACCGTTATGTGATATTTTGTTGTATTATCTATTTTGTATAAGTTGTTGAGCTAGAGAGGATGAAGGAGGGTAGATATTGAGGGTTAGATTGCAGGTTGCGGATCTCGGTGCGATCTAGTCCGCCTCATATAGATCTTACTCAACTGGGAAGAATTGTAAGCATGGGATGCCGTAGTAACAGAGCGACTATAATAAAAGAGCTGAGAGACAAACTTTGTGGACGTAGCTCGGGAGGGGGTGAACCACAATAACATCTGTGTTATGTGATGAATGCATGGATATCTTTATTGTCTTCAGTTGTTATTGTTATGCTTAATGAATGAGTTGTTATATTTCTTGCTTATTGGTCAATAACAGTACATCGCGTTTAATAGTTATAGTAATGGTTCAATTTATAGTTCCTATATCTCACACTCAATCCTAGGCTGTAAACACCTAATTCTTACAGCCACCCATTAAAGCTATCTCGGGTGAGACGGTGCAGGGCACTCTGTGCGCTGCATTTCCTTCTGGTTTACTAGGGGGGGCGAACATACATGAACCCTGGGTCAATACAAACTCAGACATAATAAAAGAGTAGGTAAGAGAGTAAACCAACAAATGGTTTTGTTGTTGTTTGTAGGAATAAGAGAGGGTTGAGTAGACGAGATAAGTTGAAGACCTGTCGGAGGAAGATCAAGAAAATATTAGGGTAGAGAGAAATGAGCCATTAGAAGGGAATGTTGAGACCATGGAATCCCACAAAAGAAGATATCAAAACTTGGCTAAGAACCAAAGAGATGGAGTTTGCATAGAAAGATAGAAGAAACCCTAGAATAACACCCCGGAAATATCTTGAGAAATACGTGTTTACTGATTTACACGAAGTCTTTTTTTGTGATTTTCCACATTTATTGTAGGTGTGGATACTAATGTTGAAGGATAACCACGCAACGAACCGGATTCAACAATTAGAGTGGACCCCAGTACAGATCGAGCAGTTACAACAAGTGAACAACAAATTCACCCGCGCAGTAGATTTTTGGCTTGACAGTATTGTGGCAGGTTTCATAACAGAATTTATAGTCGACGTGGCGAAGTTGTATAGCGCAGCGGAGCAAGAATTTCTACAAGGACATTGAGGAAGGTACATTAGATCGTTGTATACGTCTATTAAGATATTGTTTTACAACAAAGGTGTGTTGACCATGGATTCAGACAACTAAATTTCCCTACGTGCATGGGGGAAGGGGGGAATCACTGACAGAAAGAGGAGAAATGGAAGGAGGAAAGGATAAGGGAAAGAAGGAGGAACCCTTGGACCTGATCATGATGGATGACGACCAAATTTGGTGGATCTTGGAGACAAATGGAAAGATGCGTAGTGGAGTACCCTACCAATACAAGGTGAATACCAAGAAGAGAGACATAATCACGAGGGAAGGCTTGGTGAGTGATGAGGAAGAGGTAGAGGATCTCCGAGCTATGGAGCAGATTGAAGAAATTTGACATGCAACATATGCGAGGAAGACAAGAGGCCTAAGAACAGGAAGAGAAGGAAACAATCCTATCCATATTAATGTCAGTGTGGAACCCATAAACCCATGTGCGACTAATATACTAAAGAGAACACCACTATTTAGACAACCGAATTTCAGAATAAGTCCGATAGTAGGAAGCACATCTACACAAGGAGAAACAACTGGAGGAACTAGTTCATGCAACACTATTCAAGTATCTACACCGCGTGGAGGTAGTAGTTCAACGTTCAAAATGGGAGGACATAATCCCATCGTTAGGTTACTTGAATTTTGAGGAGAAGCAACAGAAGACCCTAAGAAACACTTGTTCATTTGTGCAAATATCTGGGAAGCAAAGAAGATCACTGATGAAGATACCAAACTTGCATAGTTAGTTATTACACTAAGAGACCGCGCACTAGACTGGTACATGAGTCTCGACGCAAATAGTGCCCCTAGGACGACCATGACTCTGACAGACATTAAGAAGTTACTGATAAATGAGTTCCAGAAGCCGAGTTCAGAAGATCAGTACATGAATGAGATGATCGAAATTAGATAGAAACCAAGAGAATATGTATGGGATATTGACCAGAGATTCAAGCGACTGAACGGAAAGTTAAAATACCTCATGACCGATATGCAACATCGACACCTATTTTTCAACTCACTGCTCTCACACTTAAAATACCCATTGCGACAACAAAAGTTTCAGATGCAAGAAAAGGCTCTGCAGGTGGCCCTACAACTGGAAGAAAACCAGTATTAGAAGACAAATCCAGCTATCGAAGAACTAAAGGAGGATTTGAAGAAATTAACGTTCCAACTCAACCAGAATAAGAATAAGGATAAACGGGAAGCCATTTGGTGTACTACATGCAAGACGAAAGGACACCACAAGAACTAATGCCCAACATTCGTGCACTATATGGAAGCCAGAATGCCAAACTGTTACCAACAAGAGGACTATGGTGTGAAGTATGTAAGAAACCAGTCCATGACCCATACCAATGCCCTATGATGTAGAAATACCAGATAGTACCAAAGCATTCGTACTGCACCTTTTGTAAGTCAGTAGGCCATGAAGACAAATATTGTAGAACTATGGAGTTGATGTGAGAAAGGACATCAGATGCATATAGAATACAGGATGAAATGATGATTGGGAAAGTTGCACCATAATTTAATCAAGTTCCAGCTCCATACAACACTATGCAGCAGCAGTATAATATTGTGCAACAACCACATAATAACGTGCAACCGCAGTACAACACGACACAACCTCAGTACAATTCCACACAGTATAATCAGGCGCCTCAATATAATGCACCGAGAGGATATCGAGCAGGCTATAGAGGTGGAGGATGAGTGAGAGGAGGTTTTGGATGAGGTAGAGGACCAGTGGTATGTTACAATTGTCAACAACCAGGACATTATGCAAGAGAATGTCCACTTCCACCAACAACTTGTATGTATTGTCGCGCATCAGACCATAATACAGAGGAATGTCCGACACTTCTAGTAAATATTCAGGAAAAGAGAAACCAGAACAACCAGAATGTTCAGTGGATCTCATTCGAAGCAAGGGATGAAGGATGAAATATCAACATAGTTACTCGCGAAGGAGCTAAAACAGGGGATGAAGATGTTCAGCAAGAGCTAGCACAAAATCAATGGGTGAAGAAGAATGTCGAACCAAGGAAGTAGTTCAGTGCGCAGAAGGAGAAGGAGATATTTAAGGAAGCCAGAAAATAATTCCAGAAGGAGGACATTGCGACGACTTCAACTGCTCAACAAATTAAGGAAGCACTAGAATACGAAATGCCTCTGTTATTGGATCATACCAACGATATACATTCCATGGGACTAGTAAGTACAATCAAAGGCTTTCTGCAATCATGTGTAAAAGTATTAAATGATCCATCATCTATGAAAACATTAAAAAACATACTAGAAAAATGTAGCATGGAGACATAAGGAAAACTAGAACCAAAAACAGTCAATCACTTGCATACTAGGAGAAGAACAAGTAGGAAGTTCAGATTGAATGCAAACATTGGAGACTTCAACATGGGAGACATCATTCTAGATTTGGGATCCAAGGTCAATGCATTACCAAAGAAGACATGGAAATGCATGGGAGAGCCCACATTAGGATATTTACCAGTTCAACTAAAACTAGCAAACCAACAGAGAGTCTTACCAATCAGTAGACTGGAATGAGTAGCAGTATACCTACACGGGGTACGTACTAAATAGTGGGTGGAACAACACCATACCCAACGTTGCTTGGTTTGGACTGGGAAATTGACAACCAGGGCATAATCAACTTGAAGACTGGGTTTGAGTCAGGAGAATACAGGGTCATCGTGACATTAGATCCATCAGAGGGGGAGAGGTTTATAGAACCTACTTGTTTGGACTTAGAGGAAATAGACCAATTGTACAGAACAACTGCGTGAGATGAGGATTACGTAAACCCAACTGCAGACGAAATACTCAGTTGGTAGAGCATTACTTCATGTGAAACAGACTCAGACACCAGTTTAGAGAATTGGCAACAAAGGCGACACGAAGTGTCCATGAGAAGATGTGCAAGAATAGACCGCGCAGTAAGATGGGTAGGCACATAAATACGGGAACCACCCAGTGTCTACAGAATAAATGATTTGGAAAAATTCTTGGCATAGTATGAAGATGAATTTTTAGAGAATCAGTGACTGTTAGAACTTGATCTAGCACTCAAGGCCACACCTGCAAGATGGTGGGGCACACATAAAGAGACAATAAAAAATTGGTACCAATGTAAGCAGTTACTGCGCATAAGGTTTGGCGCAGAACAAAAAAACAATAAGCAACATAAGTATGATGGAAAAGGGGCACCAGCGGAACACTTGGAGGAGTGAAGAACATTGTGGAAAATGACACCCCCAGAGGAATGGCCTCATCATTTTATACACACCCTGGAGGGCATACCAGGGAACTGGTATACAGACCAGGAATTGTGTAAAGGAACTACTACCTGGACGACATTGCAACATAATTTTACAGTCACTTTCTCATTCGAGCATGAGAACCCCAACATAGACACTGCTCTTAAACAGATAAGAGGAGTGATATTCATCAAAGATCCAGAAGTAGAACTTATCACAGAATAACAACAACGGAACAAACAGACAGTTAAGGAGTTGTTGTTATGTGTTGGGCCCCAACAACTCCCCCTATATTTTTACAAAATTTAAAGGGTCCCTATTAGAATCTTGATAATTATAATGAACTACAAAATCAACCTTTTCAAATAGTTCCATACCTTGGCTTGATTTGAGACAAACTTAAGACATTCACTATAGTATGAGACATTCATTACAAGAGTATATGTCAAAAGTTAGAAACGAACATAAAAATCTCAATTTAAACAAAAACGTTAATTTTTATCAAATGTTTACTTTCGTCTAAATTATGATTATGTGTTCATTCTTTTGCTCATTAACAAGTTTGACTATTTTGAATAATGTGTTCAATACTTCATCAAATAATATCTTGGTTGG
>CBVK0101294509.1:0-26250 GCA_900067695.1 Picea abies | reverse complement strand
GGAGGTCATCCACTTTTGAGGTCATTCTCCACATTTTCATGAGGTCATTTCACTTGGAAGAGAGGAACATTGGAGCATTTCTTGCTTAGGAGGCTACTTCACCTTGTTTTTAGGCCTCCACATCACACTTTCTTTGGAATGCATGCTAGGAGAGAAAATCATCCCCACTCTTTGTGGGATGTTCTTGTTGCATGAGGGTTTTATTTACATGTGGCATCATTTGATTATGTTTTGACTTGGTTTCCTTCTTTGTGTGGATGACAACTCTCGTTTGTTAGTCTTCTAGGATAATTTTTAGGAAAATAATTACTATAGAATTAGAAGGATGTAGAAGCCTCCTCTATAAATAGAGGCTCTCCTTGCATTCCAAATCATTGTGAATTGTTGGAGATCATTTTACAAGCCATTAATAGAAGATCTTTCTTAGAGATTTTGGTGTCAATTTTTTATCTATGTATTTCTTTATTTTCTTGGCTCATCAATGATATTAGTATGACTGTTCAAGACATTGCTAGAAACACTAGTACATTCGGCCCAATTTCCAACAATTTACTGACAAATTTGCATCGCAAAAACGTCTCACAAGTGACGAAGCCTTCAACCCATTTTCGTAAAAAATGTGTCATCGAATGAGCGATGAACTATGTTTCGGTCATAAGTTTGACAATTATCAACTTCAAAGTCTGACGAACTTCTCCAATGGAAGTTTGTCATAGGTCCGTCAACACTTTGACGGATGTCTTTGAAGGAATTCCATCAGAAGTTTGTCAGAACTTCCAATGAACTTTTGTTTAATTGATGGACAGTTTATCGATGAATTGGATTTATTTGCAACAAAAAGTTCCATTTCTTTTCGTCGCAATTCCAACGAAAAATTGGCTTTCCCTACGATGAAAATATATAACCTTTGTTGTATAATCGACAATGTTTTCTTGAAATTAAAAAAAAAGTAAGTCCAAAATATAAGGCAACATATAAATATTGATGGCTAGTTGGGAGGATAATGCTTGATGTGTCCTAAAAAATTGGACTTAAATCTAATCACATGACATGTCATTTTATGCTAAGGAATTTTTGGAAATCATTTGTTGAACCTAAGTATCCTTTTCACCTAGTCCATCATCCTAAGGAGTAGCCTTATTGGCCATTGTCTTGCTCATATGGACATTGGTCACTCTAAGTGCCCGTTTTGCAACAAACTAGAATCACTCGAGAATATCTATTGGTTCTACCACTACCAAATCTAAGGTAGTGGATTTCATAATTATATGACCATCGACCTCCCAATCTTAAATCCTAAAAAGTGACCCTTCTAGGAGATAAATTACTCTAGTCCATCGAGTTCTAATTTGCATGGCAACTTATCACGATTGAAACCTTGTTTCGGATTTGGAGAAAAAAATGCAATTTTTATCAAGGCCCGTAAAGATTATTTTTCTCTTAAGCTCATAGGATAACTATGTGTCCATCTCTCTTTGCATATCACTATGTAAGTCCAAGATCCTCATTTAGACATAAACTTAGAAGTTATATGGGACCACCATGAGTACAACAATAGTGGGCTTCATAACATCCCAGTATAGCATTTGAATAATCAAAGTCTTTCATTTACCTAGAAATTTAAAGAGAAGTCATCACAATTTTTGTGATGGTTTTAGTCACCATGATGACACTATTAATTTTGGAATTCCAATATTTTTAATTCACATTAGGGCTATGACATTTTTACCTTGGATATGGTGGTTGCAACAAATTTAGTTAGATTTTGAGGCTTTTAATGTTCTAGGGGATTTTTTTGTAAATAAAGGCTCATGTACAAATTGTTAAATATCTAGGTTAGATCCATCTTAATCCTTGATCTTTCAAAACGTCGAGAGGAATCAAATACCTCGAGGTGCAAACATTTTTTTGATACAAAAACTTATGGAAAGGTTTTAACCTCTATGGATTTAATCCCTCTAAGAGCTTGATAGTTCTAGGGTTAAAATGGGTTTAAGCTAGCTTATTTTCTAAGTTATGGTAATTAATAAATGGCAACGTTTTTTCTACATGAGATGTGAGAGGTCAATCGTATCATTTTTTAAAGTTATGGGTGTACTTTGCTTGTTTCATCCATATTGGTTGTAAGAGGAATAATGAATGAATCACAAGCATGCCATGTAAAAAGGGGATGATATATAGAGAGAGAGAGGTTATCACATAAGAGTTCCTTCCCAACATTCTAGATGGAATACACATATACACCCACAAGATAACTAACATAGAGCCAAAAGTATCTACTTAACATGCAAGACAATCAAGCATATTTAGTAACAAAGAGAGGGAGAATGCTAACAAATTAATCGCAAGAACTTGAATGGAAAATCTTTAGGCCCATACTATATCTTTATCAAGAATTTCAAGGCAATGATAATGGGAGATCTTCTAGTAGAAGTATAGTAGCATGAATTGTTAAAAAAATATGTCTCTTGGTGCGATAACGAATGGAATCACAAACATCCCATGTAAAAAAGCGAGAAAAAAGATATTAAATAAGTAGGTTATATCACATAAGAGTGTCTTCCCAAGATTCCACATGTAATACACCTACACGCCAACAAGATCACTCACACAAAACCAAAAGTATATACTTAACATGCAAGATCATCAAGCAGAATTAGGAACAAAAAGAGGGAGGATGCTAACACATTTAATCCCATAAGAAATTGAATGGAAAATATTTAATCCCATATTGTACCTATTATCATGCAATTTGTAAGGGAGATTGGTGTAACAAACAGGATATCCTATCAATGTCTCCTTAATAGGAAATCCCCACTTTTTAGGGATAGGCAGGGTCTACCCCAGGGGATGCATCCTCGGTAACCTAAAGGGCTGGAAAATTAGGGTTATGGTCAAGATATATTGTCCCCTCTCACTAGTTACCAAAATCACTAAATCTGTGTCTAAAATATGAGGTTAATGAAGTGCTTGATGTATCTACCCGGAACAAGACAATAAAGCATGCATATACAATAATTTCAAGTACAAATATGATAATAACACCTCAATAAACAATGGATAGTGAAAAGAAGTCCTAGTTGATATAAAATTGCAACATATAATAAGTTTACAATAACAATTAATAAATTGTAACAACTGCAATAAAAGCTCTTCAGAATTGCTTGAAAAGATGGTGAAAAGATAGCATTTACTAAGCAGAATGATAATCAAATTTCATAAGCAACTTCTGAAGTGTTTAGCTAGCATTCAAAGTCAATTATGCAGAAAATTTGTTGCAACTAGATGGTTGTAGAAAACATTTATAACAGCAACAAGAAAGTTAGCGATCTAGGCTAAATTAGTATTAGATTTAATTAGTAATAACTTAAGAGAATAATGTTGGAGTGTTGGAGTGTTTGATCAACCTTCCAACAAATGAGAGATAAGAGACTAGTTCCTTTAGGGTTTATGGAGTCAATTATATTAGCACATTAACTTGGAGAGACAACAATGATTATACTTGTCTAAAAGAAAACAAGGTGGAATCTTGAGAAGTAGTACCTTAAGTTCTCAAGCACCAAGCCTCAAACAAAAGGTTCAACTAGGGTGTAGGCCCTTCTAGGCCCTAGTTATTTCTCCTATCCTTAGACTCTTGAAAAATATTTAATGCAATAAGAACTAGACAAAGCTTCTAAAGTGATAGCACTTTAGGGCTCTAGAAGTTTGTCTAGACAAGATCTTCTTAAGAAAAGCTAGCAAAATAAAGAGCAAGAAAGAAGCACCTTATGTTTCTTTCTCCTAGGGTTCCAAGTAAGCAATTTCATAATCTTACATATCAACCCTATCTCAGGATGACGTCTAGGGTCATGATGGTGACGTCCAGGGCCAACGTCCATGTGGAAGAGCAAGGTACCCCTAGCTCTAGGTTTGCCAGGATGCCTTTGAAGGCAACATCCTTCTTTTTCCCGACGCAAATCTTCAATTTCTTCTTACCCCTGGCTGGAGTTGCAACATCCATTTGTGGGCTTTAATCCCCCATGAAGGTCTAAGATAATAATTCCCTCATGTGTACCTATCCACTGGGCAAGGTCTTATAGAAACAACAAGTACACCCTCCAAGGGTTCATAAGTCACAAGGATCATAGCGTGTAAATCACATCCAATAATTAAATTACCCAAACATGTGCATCAAACTCCCCTTAAACCAGACAAATGCTCAAAGTCGTTATGCAATTTGACAAGTTATGTTTGGAGAAGGTCTTAGGGTGTCGTATTGGGCTGACCTCTCTTAAGTTTCGAGTGTTTCCCAAGTGGGATCTAATCCAAGTCATGTAAGTGTATGAGGTGGCATAGGGTAAGTATTTGGGCATGGGGTGCATGTAATAACAGGGAAATGTAAATTATTACATGTGGGTGCCTTTGTAGAGGGTGAGCTGCACCTTGTCAGAAATGCAATCGTTTCCTAGACCATTCATTGTATTTTATTCTTAGCTTTATTTCTTTTGATCTTTTTATTTTGTGATTCAAGGAAATAGTTGAGGGCCACTGTCCTAGCTTGATGATCAGAGGTGACAGCGTTATCCACAAACATTTCAAGGAAATAAGAAGGTTGGCTCGTGATGAGAATCCCTTTCTCTTGGCTATGCCACCAAGAGACACTACCCTAGTTTGGTGACCAGATAGGTGGTAGTGTCATACTGCTACATGCCCATGGTCATAATAGGTCAGCTCGTGATGAGACCTCCTATCCATCAACTAGTACCTTAAGTGTTTATGTATCGTATGAGTCCCTTTTTCTTACTGAGAATATTTTCACAGATTTCTTAGGGATCCCTAGGTGAATCATCTCAAAGGTTTCAACATTGGATTTTAACTCTTGCCATCTACTCTTACCCTCTAGGCCTTTAGCCCCTTCTTCCCACAAGGTAAGGTACAACCCTTCCTAGCATAGCTAATCCCAATTCCCAAACAAGGATAGGGGGGATGGAAGGAATAAGGATGGAAAGTGGTAAGTATGGAGGGAACAAACAATGAATTTTCACAGACCCACCCAGTAGCAACCCATCCTAAATGGAAACCAACTTACTAGGGCACTATGTTACCCTTCCAGGTATAAACGAGGCAAAGAGAATAATTTCCAAGAAAACATCATGAAATGAAGAAGGATTCAATACAACATATTCAAGTACTTCAAAAATCAGAGTGATACATACCATGATACCCGAACTCATTACCTCATGGAGAAATAGCCATTGTTACTTCAAGACCAGGATGGTGGGATGGATACTGCTGGTGGTGATGAATGGATTGCACTAAAGAAAAGAGGGGCCCTCTAGGGCCATGCTCAAGTCGTCTAGCTCTCGGTACTCCATGTCTAGAACCTATGGGCCTCGAGACGTGATATCCTTAGTTATCCCTAGGCTAGGGATAACATCTGGCTCCAACTCGGGGACATGTGCTCACTGTATAAAACTTGAGAACCTCATCATCTTTGGTGTGACCTATGCCTGCTAAATCTCAACAAAGGATATTAGTAATCCCTAGGGTGGTGATATCACCCCTTGTTCATATATGATATAATAAACAAATAAAGAGCATCTCTAATCTAGAATATGATCATGAGCATACATATATACATAATGAAACAAGATAATATGAAAATGAAACTACAATTATGCTAACATGATATACAATGGTATGTACAATGGATGAAAAATCCTACCTATCCTAACTCACCTGTAGTTACTTGTCAAATGCTAGGTATAATCTTACAACCAATACAACCACGCTAGCAATGTATCATAACACCTGCCTATGTGCTTCATCATAAACCAAAACAATGACAAGTTAAGCACAATATAAACATGAGTTAGAGCATGCATTATATCATAGAAAGTCGTAAAGTATAGCTCATGGAGGCGGGAGGGAGGGACAAAATCATGCCAAGTCACCCTTCCAGAAAAGTGATCAATCCATCTCAGAAAATTATCGTGAGAGGTTAAGGACTCAAAGGGGTGGCTCAAAGAGTCTGAGGGTTGACTACTTTGGACGTCATCACTCTCTAGGGTCTGAGAAGGGATTAACAAGAACTTAGAGGGCAATTGAAAACTTCTTAGGGGAAAGATGAAAGATTGAGATAATAAACTTCTTAAGGCATTCAACCTCCCCTTAAATTCTAACAAAAAATATTTCTCGAAAGAATACTTGAAACAAGAGACACGTTCCCCAACTGCATCCTTTGTGACATAATGAGGTAAATCAATCAGAGGGAGATGGAAAACCTTGTCACAAGTATCCTACTTCAAGCAAGCAACATCCTCACCTTTATCAAAATTTGAGCACAACAGTGGTTGATAATCTTCTTCATAGAATAAATCCAAGTTCTCAAAGGGATACTCATCAAAATCCTCAAGGTATGACCGAAAATCATCAGGAGAATGGAGGGAATGGGTGGAATGGTGGCACTCTAACATTCAAAGATATCCTTCCATATCATAAATGGGATGCTCATCAAAACCAATCACATCCCACTTACGTCTTCCAACATGTATGAACTCATCAACATTATCAAACATGTCACTATCTTTATCATAACATGAAGGATTTAGTGCATCAAAGGGCTCCTCTAATACTTATTCACTTTCCAAATCATAAAATAAAGCATCATTGATCCAAGGGATCAAAATTTGCTCAAAAATAAAAGTGCTCGGAATTGCTTCAAATCGGACGTGTGTGTAGGCCTCATCGTTACGAACCCAATGCAGCTTGAATGAGATCAAATGGACATCGTATGAGAAATATATTGCATTCTGTTCATTTTTCCAAACATGCAAAATTTTGCTGACTGTACAGTTCGTACAGTTTGTACAATGTTGACATGGAAACTGACCATATAGTTCATATGACCGTACAGGTGACATGGCAGTGATTTGTTGGCAGATGTGGGTGACTGGTGTTTTGGCACGTGTATTCATCTTGGTGAATGGCATGGTGCCATGTGGCCCAGTTGTGGGCTACCACATGGCACCCCTCCATTGGTATGGAATGGTAAAACTTTGTGACTCCACGGGAATCAAACCCATGATCTCCAGGCATGGGAAAATGACTTGGCAGGGCTGGGCTACCAACCTGCCCATGGTATTACTTATTAACTATAGTGTAAATCAATTATTTGAATTGAAGTTGGTGTTCACTCATTGGAGTAAAGGGCTAGAGCCTAGCCCCAACCCCCAACACGTTTCCATATGCCTGTTACATGTAACCACACTGTTATAACCTTTGGCATGGACTACTCTAGGTTTAAGCCCCATTTTGGCATTCATCCCTCAGTTTACGACAATCCATATGACCCTTTCCATATGACTTGGTGCGTGCAGAGTTTTCAGCCTTAGCCCCTGATCACCTGTGTTAAACCATATGACCTTTACCTTCACAAAGGAAGCTAGCCAACGACCGTGCAAGTTGTTAGGTTGTTGGTCACATGGGGCTATACGACCGAGTTCTCCATCGAGGTTTGGGGGCCGGTGAAAACGGTCCTACAAGTTCACCCAGTTTGCGGGAAATGTTGCAGGTGCTGGGTTTTGGAGCGGAAAACACACAAAGGTCGGGTTGGTCATTCACAGGTGTGTTTTGGCGAGCATGTACAACAAGTTTGAAGGATAAAACTTCCAGTAGGTGCAACTTCTTCATTTTTTGGCCAAATCAAGTGCCGAAAAATCCCAGCTAGGGGTTTTTGGACGTTCTGAAGCCATTGAAGCCATCTATTTTGTATTCTGAGCATTGTAAGAGAAATTTTTAAGCATAATGAAAATGATCCAAGGGAAGTTGGACCAGGAGATGTATCCCAAGAGAGGGGTGAACTCCTTTATCATTTGTTGTGTTATGTTTTCATTGTTGATGGTTTTTATCAGTTTGATATGTTGCTCATGTTTAAGTAAAACTCACTAAATTTATGTGTTAGTAAACTGATCTTATTACCCAAACACATGCCATTTTACACTTGCAATTTTAAGAGATAATTCTTCTTCATTTTTAAGATCTATTGGAAACATATTCATTCCATTTTCAGATTAGTTGGTATCAAAGCTTTGGTTTTTGAAGGCTTGATTGTTTGTAAGTTGTTTTTGGTTTTTTGATGCTTACAAGGTTGAAGCTCACAATAGGAGAAGGACAACTTGTGGAGCCAAGTTCTCATATCTCAAGAAGGAGAGTTGCACATTCACCTCAGGGCTCAAGGAGACATTCACCAAGCATGGCTCATATGGGGAGTCAAGAGAACCTTTCTTCATAAGAGGAAACTTTCAAGAAAGATTTCTTTGATATGGTTGAAATGGTGAAAGTGTTATTTGATGAAAGGAATGCCAGATTGTAGGGTGAAAGTTCTAATCCTCCAAAAGATGATGAAGACCATGAGGAAAACACTCCAAAAGGGAATGGAGGGAATGGTGGCACTCCACCTCCTTCACCTCCATATTCTTCTTCCTCTACTATTTTAGAACCAACTCTTATTTCTCTAAAGGAGCATGGTAAAACTATAACACATACTCCTTTACTTAAGCTTGATATTAAATTTGAATTGACTATGTATAATGGAGAGGTGAATGCAGAAAGGTTGGATAATTGGGTTTGTCAAATAGAGGTGTATTGTAGGATACAAAAGATCCAAGATGATGAAACCAAAGTTCAGCTTGCCTCTCTTAGATTGGAAGGTGCAACACTAATTTGGTGGGAAGCCAAAACTCAAGAGGACATGAAGAAACATGGTAAAGTTTTATCCTCTTGGAATGATTTTATTTTTGCAATTAAAAGGTAATTTTATCCATTAGAATACATGGAAAAAGATATAATGGATTGGAAAAATTTTAGACAAGCTAAGGGGAAAAATGTACAAAGCTTCACTCAAAAGTTTAGAAAAAGAGTTTTGGTTTTGGGTGTAGATTTTTCTTCACAAGATACTTCTCTCAAATACATTGGAGGATTGCATAGTTATTTGAGACATACCATACTTATGTTTAACCCTACAAATCTAGGTGAAGTATGTGTGCAGGCTACTCATTTAGAAGTAAGAGGAAAGAATGCTCCTTAGGAGGGTAGCAAGAAACCTTTCTTTAATGGAGATAAAGGAAAGGGAAAGTTCAAGGGAAAAGGAAAGAAGAATGCTTCAATAAGGAAAGATGGAGAAAAACTGACATGCAAGCATTGTTCTAAGGATGGCCATGATGAAGACCATTGTTGGAAACTTCATCCTGAAAAGAGACCCAAAAAGTTCAACAACAAAGGGAAGCCAAAGACTGTTGCAACTACCCAACATGATTTGGGTTCAGATTCCGGTGATGCGACAAAGATTACAGCCATGGGATATAAAGGTAAGGAATCCATTTCTAGCACTAGTTATTCAAATTCTACAATCAATGAAACTCAACATGAAAAAGAAAGAATAGAGCTTTTCCACATAAGGGTGATTTCAAAACATACAAAAAAGACACACTTTTTGATAATGATTCACAAGAAAACCTCATATCTGAAGATACAGTAAAGAAATTAAACTTGGAGACAACACCTCATCCAAAACCATACCCTTTAGGATGGATATGTGACAATTCAAAGTTGCCTGTAACAAGAAGGTGTAAACTCAGATTTGCCATTACTGCAAACTTTATAGATGAGGTAGAGCTTGATTTCATTCCATTGGATATATGTGGTATTGTTTTGGGAAGTCCATATTTGTATGATAGGAGAGCTATCTTTCATAGACATGAGAACAAATATCATTTGTTTAAAAATGTAGTTGAGTACATTGTTAGAGCACATAAAAAGAAGATGAACATGTCACTTGTAAATTCTGGACAAATGAAGAGATTAGTGAATTCTAGTAAAAATTTTGTTCTCTTGATGATAAAACCAAAAGAGAATGTTGAAAAGGAAGCCTTCCAAGGATGTGACTCAAAACTAAAATCTGATTTATATGAGGTTGTTAATGCTCATGGTGAGATGTTTCAGGAACCAAAAGGATTGCCTCCCAAAAGAGGAGTCCAACATGAGATTTATTTGCAGCAGAATTGTCCTCTTCCAAACATCGGTATGTACAGGATGTCAGTGATGGAAAATGCAGAAATTAAAAAAAAATCCAAGAGTTGCTTGACAAAGGGATTATTCGTCTAAGAACTTCGCCATGTGGGTCACCGATTTTCTTAGTACCAAAGAAAGATGGTACATGGTGCATGTGCATTGATTTCAAAGCCTTGAACAAGATTACCGTAAATAATCGTTATACTCTTCCTCGTATTGATGATTTGCTTGATCATTTAAAGGATGCCAAGTATTTTACTAAGTTGGATTTGAGAAGTGGATATCATCAGATTAGGATTGCTGAGGGAGACACATGGAAAACAACTTTCAAAACCAAGCAAGGTTTGTATGAATGGATGGTAATGCCATTTGGTATTTTCAATGCTCCTGCTACATTCATGAGAGTTATGAATGATGTGTTGAGACCTTTTCTTGATGATTGTGTGATAGTTTACTTGGATGATATCTTGATTTTTAGCAAGTCATGTGAAGAGCATGTCAATCATGTGAAACAAGTACTAGATGTCTTACAAAAAGAGAAGTTGTTCTTGAAGATGTCTAAGTGTGAATTTGGCAAAACCTCACTTGTTTACTTGGGACATATTGTGGGAGGAGGAGAATTGAAGATAGACCCTTCCAAGGTCAAGGTCATTATGGATTGGCCCAAGCCCAACAATGTAACAGAGGTGAGAAGATTTTTGGGAGCAACCCAATATTGGAGGAAGTTTATTGCTAACTTCTCTTACATTGCAGCTCCATTACATGCTTTGACAAGTACCAAAAAAACTTTTCAATGGGGAGGCAAGCAACAAAAGGCATTTGATGAATTGAAGGAAAAGATTAGTTCAGCCCCTGTTCTTGCACTTCCTGATTTGAGACATCCATTTGAGATCCAAACAGATGCACACAATTATGCAATGGGATCAGTCTTGTTACAGCATGGTAAGCCCATTTGTTTTCATTCAGAAATTTTTAATGGAACAATGATTAACTATCCTACCTATGATAAGGAATTGTATGCATTGGTACAAAATGTGAGTAAGTGGAAACACTACTTATTGGGAAAAGAAACTATCATTCACACAAATCATCAACCATTTCAATACTTGCAATTATAAACCAAGCTACAACAAGAAAGGCACTTCAGATGGATGGGATTTCTTCAACAATTTCACTTGGTTATCAGGTATAAGAAGGGCATTTTTAATAAAGTTGTTGATATGCTTTCTATGCCTATTATTAGTGTTTCAGTTATTCTTAAGAATAATTCTATCATGCGTGAGAGCTCTGTTGAGTAATATGTTTTAGATTCCGATTTTAAAGAAGTTTATGCAACTTTATGTCATTCTAACCAAGTTAAGGAGTTGGACTATCATGTACATGATAAGTTATTGTATAACCTTGGCAAGCTTTGTATTCCACAGGGTGAGAGAGTCAACATCATAAAAGAAGCACATTCTTCTCTTATTGTTGGTCACTTTGGTGTAGGAAAAAAAGTGGCAAACTTGCAAAGGTATTGCTATTGGCCTAAGATGAATGAGAGTGTTTCAAGATATGTAAGAGGATGTTCGTTATGTGCTACAAGAAATCCTAGCAACAGAAAATTGGGTTTGTATACTCCCCTTCAGGTACCTACTTGTCCTTGGGAAAGCATCTCTATGGATTTTGTAGGAGGTCTACCTATGTCAAGAAAGGGTCATGATTATCTTTTTGTTGTGGTTGATCATTTCAACAAAATGTATATTTTGATGCCTTGTAAGAAACAGGTTACAGCTGAAAAAACGACACATATGTTCTTTCAAAATGTTTGGGTTCATTTTGGGTTGCCCAAGTCCATTATTTATGATCGGGATTCTCGATTTGTTGGGAGTTTTTAGTCAATTTTATGGGCACTCATGGATACCAAGCTGAAAAAGAGCACCGCTTTTCATTTACAAACAGATTGTCAGACATAGATGGTGAATAGAACGGTAGTACATCTTCTTCGCGGATATTGCAGCAAGCATCCTAAGCTTTGAGATGAGCATTTACACTACATTCAACATGCTTACAACCGAACAAAGCATTCCTCAACTCAAACTTCTCCATTTGAAGCTTGTTTCGATTATTTACCAAAGTCTCCTTTAGATTTTCTTTTTGGGAAAGATGTGGTTATTGATGGTCATAGTGATGTTGACAAGGCCAAGAAGTTCATTGAACAAGTTCAGTTTGTGCATCAAACCGTTCAAGAATAGTTGGAAAAGAGCCAAGCCAAGTACAAAGCAAGACATGACAAGCATCGTGTTGATCACAAGTTCCAAGTTGGAGATGAAGTTTGGATTTACATTATCAAAGAGAGGCTTGAAGGAGAAGGTAAAAAACTAAAACCACTTAGATATGGTCCTTTCAAGATACTTGAAAAGATTGGTAACAATGCCTTCCGTTTGGATTTGCCTCTGTATATGCATATGTATGTTGTTGTTAATGTTGATAACTTGAGATTGTATGAGCCTCCTTTGATTGATGATCAAGGAGATCATGTTCAGATTCCATCAATTGAATATCTCTTGCCAGATTTTCTTTCAAAATTGCACGAAGATACAATCCTTGACAGGAAGACAAGGTCTTAAAAGCGAGGGGATGTTGATTACCTTCGTATTGGTCTCAAAGGCACCAATCCAAGCAAGGCTAGATGGATTGAGGTTGGAAAGGTGGGGGAAATGTACCCTCATCTTCAAATAGAATGAAAGTAGTCTTTTGGAGGTCCAAAAGCTTCCCAATGGGGAGGTGTAATCCAGGGGATCAAAATTTGCTCAAAACTCAAAGTGCTCAGAATCTCTTCAAATTGGACGTGTGCATAGGCCTTGTCATTATGAACCCAACGCAACTTGAACGGGCTCAAACAAACATCATATGAGAAATATATCATGTTCTGTTTGTTTTTCCAAACATGCAAACTTTTGTTGACTGTACAGTCCGTATAGTGTTGACATGGAAACTGACCGTATAGTTTGTATGGCCATACAAGTGATGTGGCGGTGATGTGTTGGAAGACGTGGGAGAATGGGGTTTTGACACGTGTCTTCATCTTGGCGAATGGCATGGTGCCATGTGGCCCAGATGTGGGATTCCACGTGGTACCCCTCCATTGGTTTGGAATGGTAAAAGTTTGTGACTCCATGGGAGTCGAACCTATGACCTATGGGCATGGGGAAATGACTTGGCAGGGCCGAGCTACCATCACGCCCATGGTATTACTTATTAAATATAGTGTAAATCAATTATTTGAATTGAATTTGGTGTTCAGTCTGTGGAGTAAAGGGTTGGGGCCTAGCCCTAGCCCTCGATGCATTTCCATATGCCCGTTACATGTAACCACACTGTTATAACCTTTGGTGTGGACCACTCCAGGTTTAAGCCTCATTTTGGCATTCAACCCTTGGTTTACGACATTGCATATGACCCTTTCCATATGACTTGGCGCGTGCAAAGTTTTCATCCTTAGCCCCCGATCACCTGTGTTAAACCATATGACCTTTACCTTCATGGAGGGAGCTAGCCAATGGGCATGCAAGTTGTTAGGTTGTTGGCCACATGGGGCCATACGACCGAGTTCTCTGACGAGGTTTGGGGGTTGGTGCAAAAAGTCCTACAATTTTTCCTAGTTTGAGGGAAACGTTGCGGGTGTTGGGTTTTGGAGAAGAAAACACACAGAAGTCGAGTTGGTCATTCACAGGTACGTTTTGGCAAGCAGTTACAACAAGCTTGAAGGGGAAAACTTCCAGGAGGTGTAACTTCTTCATATTTTGGCCAAATCAGGTGCCGAAAAATCCCAGCTAAGGGTTTTCGACGTTCTGAAGCCATTGAAGCCATTTATTTTGTATTCTGAGCACTGTAAGAGAAATTTTTAAGCATAATAAAAATGATCCCAGGGAAGTTGGACTAGGAGATGTAGCCCAAGAGAGGGGTGAACTCCTTTATCATTTGTTGTGTTATATGTTCATTGTTGATGGTTTTTATCAGTCTGATATGATGCTCCTATTTAAGTAAAACTCACTAAATTTACGTCTTAGTAAACTGATCCTATTACCCAAACACATGCCATTTTACACTTGCAATTTTAAGAGATAAGTCTTCTTCATTTTTAAGATATATTGGAAACATATTCATTCCATTTTTAGATCAATCATCAAAACCTTGGAAAGGGAAATAACTTATTGTGTTCACTTCTTGCTATGTAGGAAAGTCAAAGGCTTGGATGACTTGATCAAATGGAAGGGCATCCAATACATCATCCCCAAGACTTGTCTCTTTAATCATCTTTTCACCTTCATACGAAAATGAAGGACCTAGCTCTTCCAAGGGTACCTTTACTTCTTCACCTTCTGAATGATAAAACAAAGTGTCATAAAAAAATGGGAAAGGAAAATTATTCACCTCATTCTCTTTGTCTTGTGCAAGAGAGATAGGATCTCAGAGAGCTTCATTGGACGAAGGAGCAAATACTAGTGTTTCATCCTCATAAGTCACTTCTTTAGTCAAGTATTTACTACATTCTATTGAATCATGGGAAAAATATTGCTCCTCTTCAAGGGGTTGACAACCTTCTTCATAAATGTATCCTTCTATATCAGATGGTTCCTGGTATTGAGTATGGTATACATCCCTGAGATCTTCCAAAATCTTAGTGGTGAATCCTTCGTCCTCTAGGGATATTGTGAGATTTTGAAGGGCATCTTCATATATCTGGAATTTTGGTTTTAGACACTCAATAAACCTATTGATGAGGTCTATGAAATATGATATACCATTATCTTCGCAACAACCCTTAATCCAATCTTGCAAAAAAGATGATAGGGAAAGTATGAACAATTTTACCAGAACATCCTCCCCTTCAAATTCTATCTCACGCATATACTTCAAGAATTATACAATGTGAGTAATTGGGAGGCCTTTGAATCTTGGAGAGTTGTTTAACCATTTTATATCAAAATAATGTGGGTATCCTTGAAAACTTTCAAAATCAATAGTCGGATACACTTGTTCCCAGGGCGCCATGATCCCATATATTGGAAATATCACAAATTTGAGAGTAAGGTGGCACCTTGGAAAAGGTCATTGGAGTCACCAGATATCCTTTTAAGGATTATCAAAGGGAGTAAGGGAATCACCCTTAGTGGAGTCGCCAAGTAAGCTTCGTAAGATGAAGGATTTGAGGGAAAGTCTTGCCGAAAAAGTGTCGTTGAGGAAAATTGACTCAATGTTCCTTGACAACGACGCCAAATTTTTTATCACGCAATATGTATTTGGCCAAATCCCAAGACAAGTAAGGGAGATTGGTGTAACAAACAGGATATCCTATCACTATCACCTTAATAGGAAATCCCTACTTTTTAGGGATAGGCATGGTCTACCCCAGGGGAGGCGTCCCTGGTAACCCAAAGAGCTGGAAAGTTAGGGTTATGGTCAAGATATATTCCCCCCTTTCACTGGTTACCAAATTCACTACGTCCATGTCTAAAAGATGAGGTTAATGAAGTGCTTGATGAACCTTCCTAGAACAAGACAATATGGCATGCATATAAAATAATTCCAAGTACAAATATGATAATAACACCTCAATAGAAAATGAACAATGAAAATAAGTGCTAGCTGATATAAAATTGCAGCAGTTAATAAGTTTACAACAACAATTTATAAATTGTAACAACTCTAATAAAAGCTCTTCAGAATTGCTTGAAAAGATAGCATTTACTAAGCAGAATGATAATAAAATGTCATACACAACTTCTGAAGTGTTTAGCTAGCATTCAAAGTCAATTATGCAGAAAATTTGTTGCAGCTAGATGGTTGTAGAAAACATTTATAACAACAACAAGAAAGTTAGTGATCTAGGCTAAATTAGTGTTAGATTTAATTAGTAATAGCTTAAGAGAATAGTGTTTGAGTGTTTGATCAACCTTCCAACAAAAGAGAGACAAGAGACTAGTGCCTTTAGAGTTTATGGAGTCAATTATATCAACACATTAACTTGGAGAAACAACAATGATTATACTTGTCTAAAAGATAACAAGGTGGAAGCTTGAGAAGTAGTACCTCAAGTTCTCAAGCACCAAGCCTCAAAGAGAAGGTTCAACTAGGGTGCAGGAATTTCTAGGCCCTAGTGATTTATCCTATCCTTAGACTCTTGAAAAATATTGAATGCAATAAGAACTAGACAAAGCTTCTAAAGTGCTAGCACTTTAGGGCTCTAGAAGTTTTTCTAGACAAGATCTTCTTAAGCAAAACTAGCAAAATAAAGAGCAAGAAAAAAGCACCTTATGTTTCTTACTCCTAGGGTTTCAAGAAAGGAATTTCATAATAATACATATGAACAAGTAAAAATACCATAGAAATTTATCATGAAATGAAAATTGCAGATTTACTTACTTCACCAAGAATAATCAAGTACAAAAACCCTATATTGGCCAAAATTTCAGTAAGAAATGATCCAAAATGCATCCAAAATAGCCTCCAAGAAAGTGTGCCTTGGTAATTTCAGCCAATAACCCATTTAGGGTGAAAATTTCATTCCTTCCTCTTGTGAGAGGTGATTTGTGATGTAAAAATGAGAGCACTCTATGTTTATTTATACAAAATTTTGACCTTTAATTAATTTTCAGGTCAAAATAAAGCTGACCTGTCCAATTTACAATAAAATTCAATTATGAGACATAATAAAAATTAATTAGCATTTAAATACACATCCAAGGGTGACTCCATTCCCTTATATGGTGACATTGAGGGCTAAAGGTGGAACGTTGAGCCTAAAATGTAGGTTGCTTGGCCTCCAAAGGCCCCACTTGATGCCCACACATGCCGCCAGGCTCATAAATGCCTCCAAAACGAAAACCCTAGCTCTAGATGATGTCTAGGGTCATGATGGTGACGTCTAGAGCCCTCAAGGGCCAACTCCCATGTGGAAGAGAAAGGCCCCCCTAGGTCTAGGTCTGTCAGGGTGCCTTCGAAGGAAACACCATTCTTTTTCCCGGTGCAAATCTTCAATTTCTTCTTACCACTAGCTAGGGTTGCAACATCCATCTGTGGGATTTAAGCTCCCATGAAGGTCCAAGCTAATAATTCCCTCATGTGTAGGTGTCCACCGAGCAAGGTCCTACATAAAAAACAAGTACACCCTCTAGGGGTTCATAAGTCACAAGGATCATAGCGTGTAAATCACATCCAATAATTAAATTACCCAAACATGTGCATCAAACCCCCCTTAACCCAGAAAAATGCTTAAAGACGTTATGCAATTTGACAAGTTAGGTTTGGAGAAGGTCTCAGGGTGTCCTATTGGGATAACCTCTCTTAAGTTTCAGGTGTTTCCCAGGTGGGATCTACTCCAAGTCATGTAAGTGTATGAGGTGGCATAGGGTAAGTATTTGGGCATGGGGTGCACGTAATAACATGGAAGCGTAAGGTATTACATGTGGGTGCCTTTGCAGAGGGAAAGTGTTGGTTACTATTTATCTGACTGAGTTTATTATACGCTTGATTGACCCAGGGTTCATTTCTATTTGGGGTTCCAACAAAGACTCTAAAACTATCGGCCCTCCTGGTAAACCAGAAGGAAACGCAGTGCACGAAGTGCACTGCGCCGTCTCACCCAAGATAGTCTTAATGGGTGGCTACAATAGTCATGTGTTTGCAGCCCAAGATTGAGTGGGGATCTAGGAAATGCTCACTGAGAATTCTATTTTAACTTATTAACACAATAAACTATCATTCACGATTATGTATAGAATATAATCAACTCATTCATTTATCATATCAATAACTACTGAAGACACTAAAGAAAGAACATGCATTCAATCACATAACACAGGTTTTACCGTGGTTCACCTCCTCCTGGGCTACGTCCACAAAGATCTGCCTCTTAGCTCTCTTATTATAGTAGTTCCAAAACTACAGCATCGCATGCTTTACAACTCTTCTCAGTCGAGTTGAGATCTATTATGAGGCGAACTAGATCGCACCAGGCTCCTTAGCCTGCGATCTAACCCTCAAGATATACCCTCCTTATTCCTCTCCAACTCAACAAATTACAAAATTTGGTCGTATAGTAGAATATTACAACTAGTTATCAAAACATGACTCCTCTGGTCTCTACTTATCCACCCACCGCATCAGTCTCTCCCTATGAGACCTAGGTATCTATATTTATATGTTTTTGGCTCGCCATCCATTACAATGTATTGCACAAACCCTAACCCTAACGTCGTTAGGTATTCCATGCATACGCATGTGCTGCTCTTCCTTCCAGTTGTTGCTTTCCTCGTGCATGCCCTCTTTCCCTAAGTAACCTTTCTTTCTATCTCGGCCTGCTTCCAACAGGCCCCCAAAAATTACATGTGGCTTGTCCTGAGTCACCTAACCTTTGTGAGCTTCATCGATATCCCTGGTGATCACCTCGAACTTCTCCCTGAGCTCTGCTAGTTGCGTTTGAACCTGCGTGATCTTCTCCTTGAGTGCGTCTATTGTCTCTACTGCAATTTCATCACTAATCAACCCTGCACACTCTGCCTGGGTCTGTGCCATATGTTTCTTAGCTTCCTTTTCCTTTGCAATGACCACTTCTACTCACTCCTGGAGCGGTTCCATTCGATCTTGATGCTCCTTTTTCTGCGTCTGTGCAGTGGTGAGTTCTACTTGTAGTTTCTTCATATCATGTGCCCCTTTGACGCACTCTGTGATGGACATTATCTTCTGCCTCTGCTTGAGGTACTGGATAGTTGTGCTTACCGTTTCTTCTTCCTTGTCCCACTGCTTGACCTGCTAATCCTCTTCCAGCTTTGTCCAGAGTTGTGATGCTTTATCGAACAGATCAATCGCTATGTGGACTTGTCGTTCTATCTCCTGTATTTGTTTTTTTGCCTCTTGCTTCCTTTTCTCCCTTACCTTTGGTGGAGTGGTAGGTGTGAGATGCTCATGAAGATTCTCGATATCCTGTTGATATTGATTGATTTCCTGCGCAATCTGATCAATCTTCTCTATTGCTATGAGTTCGTCCCTCTGCGCAATCTTTGGAATCTTCTCATAAGTTCCTGCCACTTTTTGTTTTAATCCGGTCATGTGTTCCCTCTCCTCTTGGGTATCAAGTTTGGCCTACTCATATATCAATTCCAGCATGTCCCATTTATCCTTTACCTGTTGTAATTCAACTATGTCTATGCGTGCACGAGACTGTACCTCTTGGGTAACACTAACCTTTAATTTATGTAGAGCCTTGGAGGGTATCCATGGAAATACCAATTGTAGTTGAGCTAAGTTCTTTAGGGGTGTCTTCCCCACAATCCTGTCCATACACAACATGTTGGGTGTAATGTGAAATGTTGCACTCGACTACGGTATTGTGTGGACTATGTCCTGCTCACTTGCTTCAGGTTCTTCTCCTGTTTGTGATGTTGATGTACATGTTCCTATGTTGTTGCCCGCTGCCTGTGCTTCCCTGATCTGATTGAGGAATTGTCACATGTCTGCCAACTCCTCTTGAATTATGTCCCTGTGGTGCACAACATTCTCAAAATCCTTGGATGTACGATCCTCAACCATTTGGGCTATCATTTATGCATCATCCTCCGTAATTGTGTACTCTGGAGGTGTTTTGTGCACCTTCATCTTCTTGCATGCACCCCCCATCTGTGTAGTTGGTATCTTAGTCAGTCCTGGTTCTTGTGGATAGGGACTTGGTGTAGTCCCCTACGTTGCCTCGGCCTGTTTTTGTTGTACTTGGGGATCCTATGTAGTATTCTTCTTCCCCTTCTAAGTTCTTGTCTTGGATGCCCCTCCTTTCGTCTGCTTTGGTTTGGTTTGGCCCGTCCTTGGTTTCTTGGGCACTGGGACTTCCTGGGGCTGTGTCTCTCCTTGCCCTATCTCCTCTTCCTCTATTCCTGCAGGTATGTCTTGAGTGAGGATTAGTATCCTCCAATCGTCTTCCCAATCCTTGATATCCATTTCTATGTTTCCCTCTGTGACGCAATAACACAGTTGTAGTCATTTCTTGTTGGGGTCCTTCCACGCCTGGATCCACATCGCATGTCACATGGCCTTGAAGTTAGCTATGCCTTGATAGTAGGAAACGTCCTGCAATGTTATTCTCTAGAGGTTGGAAATGGCCTCATATAGATCGTGAAGGTATCCTTCGAATACAACTACGTTCGTATTCTTGTGCTTGGCGTATGACACAACGCCAAGTGATAAATATCTCACTCCATGATTGGGATTGGGTCTGGTGGAGAAAAGTGTATATTTTGGTTCCTTCCATCCCATAATGGCTACCAGCATGAGCAACCATGAATAATGAAATTTTGTTCCTAGATCCTGTGCATCCTTGTAGTCATCCAGAAACAAATTCAAAAGATAAGGGGCCCAGCTGACTATAGTGCCCTCAGCACACTGTGTTGCAACGGTGAGAACCCCAGTTGAGACTTCCTCCTTGCAACATTTTCTTAGCAGCTTACATGCCATGATTTTTGTGGCCATTTGTGTCGCGACATCATTGATCCTTTTGATAATGATTCCTCGCATCCCCCTATTAGTGTCGTATTTCATTTTCATCTCTTCCGTGAGTGCTTTCTCCTTTGTTTTATCGTCAAGAAATTGTGTGGGATCCATGCCCCATGATGGAAACCCTGTAATATGTGTGATGAGATCTATGTCTATTGAGATGAGCTTGTCCAGCCATATATCTTCGCCATGTGTGACCGCCATCAATTGTTTGAAGCAACTTCTTGCATACTGTCCTCTGCCAAAGTGTGGTAGCTCTAGCAGACCTAAAATGATCATTTTTGCTAACCTTCTGCCCACTGGAGTGGTTGATTAATTGGTTCCCCAAATAGATCCACGCCTACTGTCTGTAGGTAGACTTTCTTCGCGAACTCCGGGAACTTTTATGTGTCTGTTACATCATGGTCTGAGTATTTTAGCTTCTCGACATAACCTAGCAAGTATGATTTCACCCGTACCCCTTCTGGTATACGCGACAAAACAATGGTTGCACCTAGTTTCTTGCATGGTGACCTAGGTACCTTTTTCTTGTCCTTTTTCGGTGGTGGATGACTCGAGGCTCCAACCTCCATTGGTCATTCTTAGGCATCCTTTTCTGGCCAGACCGTGACATCTTCCACTACTCCCTCCTATGTATGGTTTGACACGGTTGTTTGAGATTCGTCTGGCTCGACTGTTGCTTCCTGATTTGTAACCGTCTCATTGACTCTCAGAGCTTTTTTAGGGTTCTTTGGTTGCGCTTGGCTGCCTGTGCCCTAATTCTGTTGACCTTTTTCCTCTACTGGCATATCCATGTTTATGTCCTCATCTGTTGTCTGTTGGGTTTCTTCTACCATGGGTGTGGGGTTAATTGGTATGGTATCTGGTGAGGGGATTTTGTCTACATTGACGACCTCTGGCGGTTGTTGTTTGCTTTCCTGCGATTGTACTTATGCCCTGGTCCTAACTCTGGAATGTCTGGTAGTTTGGCTCAGTTTCGCTTGTTTTGGTGGTGCTATGGTGGAAAATTTGGTCGTTCGCTGAGCTCAATAGCTTCTACAACCTCTCTGAACTTCTCTTTTTGCTTCGGATGCTCTATCACTCTTTGTCTCTTTTATTTTCGCAATAGGTTCTTTGTTCCCGCGTCCTTACATTGTAACATAAGCCTTACTAGTTATCATGATCTTACTGTCCGGGCTCTATGCAATCCATGTCCATTAAGCTCAGAGATATGGCCAATGTATACAATGTGCATTACTTATACCATCATAGCAGTAGTATACAGTAAGTAATGGAGTTTACTCATTAGTGATTGATATATACAGAGTAGGATATAGTTCTAACTAACTTAGCTCTGTTGATACATGGTGTTTATTCATGTGAGTGATTCCCATTACTAACCTTGTATGTATCAATCAAATGGTATATAGCATAAATACAGACACAACTCCACAGAACGTAGATTAATAGCCTATCGTCTAAAGACATATTTTCTTGCCCAAGGAGATATAGATAGCTCCCCCCCCTTTTTTTTATCTATGCATGCATAGGGATTTATTGGGGATCCACACCCAGTCTCTTCAAGGAGCTTATGGATAATAATAACAATGCTTTAGTTATGCTATTTCATAGAAGCAATAAAGAGACTGTCCCCAAAGGGGGAACATACAGAGTAAAACCATATAATGCATTGCCTTAGTTAGACTGAAAGAAGCAGTATGGGTAAGTTAGGGAGCACTTATTAGCGACTGATAGGGAGAGGCATTCATATGAAGCTTGTCGAAGACGCTAACTTTATTCTGGATTCAATGAACCTCTGCTTTCATCGTACTTTCCATTACTCTCCCTTGCCGTATCCAGTTGGCGCGATTAATGCGACGTCTCATCGGTCCTTTCTGACATTCAATTATGCATGCCTTCATCATTTAGTACTACTTTTTTCATCTTTACTTTTCTCGCTTGTTTCCATTTTGAACTGACCTTTGGCCTTTCCCTCACCGGGTTTATATTCCTAAGTGTGCATACTCTTTCTTGTTTTAGTGCACTGTGCCTTTGTTGGTACCGTTTGGTATCCTTTTTTTTTCGACTGTGCGATGACTAAGTTGTGAGTGGTCGACTATCCTTGTACAACTTCAGTAAGATCCCGTTGATCATCCCTCTGAGTTATGCGCCTCCTAAGTCTTTCAGTTGTACAACTCCCCCATTTGTGACAATTTTCACCTCATACGGTCCTAACTAGTGCATTCTGAGTTTTTCGATATGTTGAATGGATTTGTTGTCATACATCAACACTAAGTCTCATTCCTTGAAAGTTTTCTTCTTGATATGTCTGTCATGCCATGCTTTGTCCCTTGCCTTCTAAACTTGTTGGTAGAACCCTGCTAGGATTCTATCTTCCTCCATGATCATCAACTAATTCAACATGTCATGTACTTCACCTCGTTCTGTCATGTGTGTAATCATTGCTATGTGTAGACCGGGTACTAAAAATTATAATGGCACCACTGCTTCTTGGCCATATGCCAATCTGAATGGTGTGTTTCCTGTCAACTTCTTGCATGTGGTCATGTATGCCCACAATACTGCTGGTATTTTGAGGTCCCAATCATCCCTGTTGACATTACAGATCTTTGTCAGTGCATTCTCAAGGATTTTTTAAATGCTTCTACTGTTCCATTCTCCTGTGGGTGATATGGTGTGCTCTTTTGATTATGGACTTCAAACTCTTCAGTCATAGCCTTGATAGTGTTGTTAATGAAGTGTGTGCCTTGTTCGCTCATCAAAACTCTTAGGAAACCAAATCTAGTTATTACTTGTTCAAATAGAAAGTGTGATGTTGTTTTTGCATTGCAATCTTTAACTAGTGCTGCTTCCGCCCATCTTGTCAGGTATTCAGTTGCGGTGATAATGTACCTTTCTCCTGTTCTTTTTGTTGGTGGTTTAATTGGTCCCACAAAGTCTATTGCCCATTTATCGAATACCTGCAACATTACCTATGGTCACAATGGCATCTCGTCTCTTTTGTTGGGTTTACCAACCCTCTGACAAACATCGCATCTCTAGAAGTACTCCTTCGAGTCTCTGTGAATCGTCGACCACCATAGTCCTGCGCGCAATACCTTCTACATGGTAGCTTTGCATGTGTAATGTCCTCTTGTTATTCCCTCATGGGCTTCTGCTAAAACCCTTTCTCTTTCGTGTTCTAGCACATATCTTCACAAGATGCTATCTGCGCCCATTTTGTACAAGTGCCCTGCAATTAGTTGATAGTCTGCATCCCGGATTACCAGGTTCTTCTTCTACGTGGTGTTACATTCCTATGGCACAGTACATGTGCTTAAGTACTAGATGATATCCGCAAAGTATTTGCCAGTGATCTGGACTAAAAATCTATTCGTCCAGAAAGTTGTCTAAATTTGTAGGTTCTTCTTCGTTCGTGACCCTTGATAGGTGGTCAGGTCCTATGTTCAACTTTCCTGGCTTGACTATTACTTCAAACTCAAAATATTGAAACAATAATAACCATAGACAAATTCTCCCCCCCAACACTGGCTTGTTGATTAGGTATTTAAGGGTTGAGTGATCTGTGAACATCTTAAAATGTTTTTCCAATAAGTAATGTATGAATTTCTGCAATGCGTAGACCATAGCTAGGCCTTCCCTCTCTGTGGTGTTATAATTATTCTCTAATTCTGATAGTTTTATGCTCGCAAATGCTATAGGGTGATCCAAATCTCCTGCTTTTGGTTGCGCCAAGATAGCTCCAAGTGCTATGGCTGATGCATCTACATGTACATGGAATGTCTTTTCCCAGTCTGGAAATACTAGTATTGGCGCGGTGACCATCTTTTCTTTCAGTATGTTCAAACCATGTTGACAATATTCATTCCACTGAAACTTTGTATCTTTCCTTAATAGTTTCTCCATTGACGCGGTAATCTGTGCATGCCCTTTAATAAATTTTCTATAGTATCATGTGTGTCTCAATGTCGCTCTTAGTTTACAGACTGTTTTTGGTGGTGGCAAGTTAACAATTACTGCAATCTTTGCAAGATCTACTAGTAAGCCTTGTTTGCATACTATATGGCCCAATAGTATCCCAAACAGTGTTCCTAATATGCATTTCTTGATGTTTAATGATATATGGCACTACCTGCATCTTTCTAACATCAGTCGTAACACCTCTACATGATATTTTAACATACTATAGATTGTCCAATCATCCAAGTATACCTCTAGAAACTAGTGGATAAATTATTTAAATGCACCGATGAGTACTATGGAAAATATTGTTGGTGCATTCTTCAGTCCAAACGACATGACTGTGTACTGGTAGGATCCCCATTCTGTAGAAAACGTGGTATTGTACCTTTCTTCATGTGCTATCTTAATCTGGTGGTAGCCTGAGAAGCCATCAGTGAATGAGTAAACTTTGTGTCCTCCTACGTTCTCCAACACTTCATCCATGAAATTTGTAGGGAACAATTCATGTAGGCATGCATCGTTCAACTTTCTCAAGTCGACGCATATTCTTATCCCACCTTTTTTTTTCTCCTGAACTACCATTGGGCTTATCCATTCTAATTCCTCCACAGGTTCGATGATTCTAGCTTCAAGCATTCTATCGATCTCAGCTTTAACTTTCTGCTTATATATGGGGTTTAGTCTGTATGGTCGTTGTCTGATCGGCCTCGCTTCGGCTCTGAGTGGTATCTTCATTTCTCGTAGTTCTCCTTCTATCCACTTCATTTCTGTAAATGTTGTGGGGAACAGGTCGTTGTACTCACACAATAACTCTGTTATGATTTCCATTGTTTGTTCATCCCAGTAGTCTCCAATGCTACCCATTTTGGGATTCTCAGTTGTCCCAATGTTGACTTTCTCCACCTTGATCGTCGCAACAATCACTTATGATTCTAGAGGTGGACCTTCCACTTCTCTTTCGCCTTCCACTTCCTCGATCTAAATGTCACACGGATCGTCTTCATCTGGTGCTTCCTCTTGCACATGGTAACATGACAACAGTTCTTTTATTGTTTGTCTATTTTGTTGTTGTTCCTCTATTATGAGTTTGACTTATGGTTCCTTAATGAATATCATTCCTCTTATTTTCTTAAGTGTTGCATATTCTATATTGGGGTTCTCATGCTCAAATGAGAAAGTGGTCATAAAATTATGTTGTAGTATTGTCCAGCTCAAAGTTTCTCTGCGCAATTCCTGGTCTGTATACCAGTTTGTTGGTATGCCTTCTAAGGTATGTACAAAATGATGAGGCCATTCCTTTGGGGGTGTCATTTTCCAAAGCGTTCTGCACTTCTCCAAGTGTTCTTCTGGTGCCCCCTGTCCATCGTACTTATGCTGCTTGTTTCTTTTATGTTTTGCGCCAAACCTTATGCGCAGTAACCACTTACATTGGTACCAATTCGTGATTGTTTCTTTGTGTGTGCCCCACCATCTTGCAGGTGTGGCCTTGAGTGCTATATCGAGTGTTAATAGTCTCTGATTTTCTAATACTTCATCTTCATATTGTGCCAAAAATACTTCTAGATCATTCACTCCATGGAAACTGGGTGGTTCCCTTATCTTCGTACCTACCCATCTTACATCTTCTTGTGGAAACTTAGTGCAGTCATTGTTGCCAGTTTTCTAGACCTGTGTGTTGATATTATGGTAGCTTCGGGAGGTATGAACCTC
>CBVK0101294508.1:0-13305 GCA_900067695.1 Picea abies | reverse complement strand
TGCTAGACAATATTTATTCTGTTCTATCTCCCAAGTTTCGGACCTTCTGGGTATGAAAATTTCTTTTCAGTAGTTCTATGATATTTCTTCTCTATAATGCCACAGGTTTGATCAAAATTGGATGTGCGAAGTGGAATTTACGGTAACTTCCTCACAACTTGCCAATTTTTGGCCTTTCCAGGAGATCTCACTTGTATAGCATTCCCCGCACAAAATAATTGATATCAAATTCTAAAACTCGCACCCAAAATACTACAGACTGTCCACGATCCAATGAAAACAGTCCCACTCAATTTGGATGCTCTAGCAAGAAGTTATGATTGTTTTACCTGGAACACCTTCTTGAGACTAGTCAATAGGACTAGTCATATACCCTATCTTACACAAGGTGTATCTACAAATTTAAGATGACCCAGAAGCTGAACTTTTTACCAAAGATACCTTACTAATTTCTGTAAATGGCCTCCAGATTTTAGGGTCTGAAAAGTTACAATTTTTTTTTTATATCAAAACTTCCGCAATGACTCATTTCAGGTTGATTCTAGAACCCTATCTTGTATAGGCTGTATCTTCGAAAATATAAGGCCCCAGGAGCTGAATTTTGAACCCAACGTACCTTGATCCGTCTAATAAATATCCTCCAAGATGTTCCTTCTGAAACGTTGTAGAAACAAAGTTATAGAGAAAATTCCACGGTGTCTCAGATGTAGCAGCGAAACCCCAAGAGCTTGAGCTCTGATACCATATGTTAAGAACCAAACATCAATATAGCATAGAAAAACCTCAGGAAAAGTACTCAACGCCTTGAAAAAGAGATAATTTCAGATAATAAGCCTCTTTGAGGGGGAAACCTCCTTTTACCCCACTTAAACTTTCAAGTACAAGATGATTCAAAATGAAAATGTCTCCTTGGTATATATAGGAGANNAAGTACAAGATGATTCAAAATGAAAATGTCTCCTTGGTATATATAGGAGACTAGGAAGTATAATTACAACTAATGGCCTAAAGAGGACATAAATAAAATAACATTACTAATATAATATGCCCCAATTAAGGGGTAATGAGCCAATATTAGGGCTTAACAACCCTCCCATTAACATGTCTCTTGTGGCATAAGAGAGAATTTGTAAGGGATATTCAACACTGAATACACTTGAAAGATTATGTTTCTAGCTCCAATTCCAAGATGTCAAGGAAAAATTATATCTCTTGCACACTCTAGTGTCACCAATAGATGTATGGGTGTGAATTTTGGATTCCAATAGTTATGAGAATTGGTTGGGCTTGACTTGACATATCTATAGTTTTCATGTTGTCCAAAACATACATGCCAAATGGATAGCCTTGTGAGAAATTATTTTAGCTCAGTTTATAGTTCCTCCTTTGCATATTTCATCTACAACCCATACAAAAATGTTTCTCCATGGACTGATATGTATGAAAAATACAACAAATGGAAAAAATAGATACCCCTACAAGGCCTTGCAATACCCCATGAAGTTATCTTCAAATGGGAGTTACCAAGGCACTTGTCATGCACAATGTGCATCCTTTCTAAAGAGTGTAGCACTGCTCATTGACCAACTTCCTCCTGTCACATTCCCCATTAATTTCAACATGTGTTTAAGAGGGATATGTATATGGGGGCTTTGATATAAATAAATAAGGGATGTATATAAAGAAAACATGCACTAAACTAGTGAACCCCTACCAATGGAAATGCATCATTACCACCAAACTTAACTCCACATTAAGGATGGGCACATCAATACCCTTGCATATTTCATATTCTCATTTGGGTTGTTTCCCTTAGGTCAACTTTGTACATGTTCTCACCAAGGCCGCATGGGTTCTGATCACCATATTCCCAAACACCAGTGTATTTGTATACTATGCAACAATGAATGATAATAAGAATAATATATCATATTTAGATGCCCAATGTATTATGAGATTCAATGAAGGTATTATTGTGTTTTCAGGGAATCATGTGACTCATTATCATCTCTCATATATTATGAAGATTAAAAATGTTTGGTTCTTTCATTAAAGAGATAGATCAACATAGAAGATACCTTCTTAGAAGGGAACTCGTGTGTGAACCCCATATGCATCTCATTAACTCATTATTCTAGCTAGTGCTTGGGAGATATAATCATAGTGAGTCCACAACTATACCCAACAACCTTATTGTGTCAGAGGCCAAACCACACCAACACAATGCCATGGAATACATTTGATGAATATTACCAGGTTCATTGGCCTTGTCTTTTAGGAGAGGAATTCATAAGAATGTAATGTCCCTAGTTTTGGACATTATTATATTACTGAGTGTTATGCTGACCAGAGTAGCAAAAATGGTGTGACAACAAGTTTAGGAGATATTAAGGGATTTTATTGGGCCCGACTTGCATCATTCATCATATTTCATCATCATGATCCATTCCGCATAGCTTGGCTTTGGTTCCATTGCATTCCAACATTTTTCATAATTTTGAGTTATTATGGGTTATATTTTAATTAAATTCACTAAGAAGGTCATATTGGGAATATTACTTGGAGAAACCTCTTAGTGTAATAGCTCATCAAAATCAGGAGGAAGAGAACTACATGATAAGATGATGAGAAGTGACTTTCAGTGGTTGGAGAAGCCATAAGGATGAATAAATCACTTTTTAGAGGTAAAATACTTACTTACTTAATTAAGTGATTTAATTAAGGAATAATAAAATAAAGTAAAGGTTACTTGGAGAGTAAAGGTGAACAAGGGTTATAAAAGAGAGATAGGGGCATATATTCTCTCATTATGTTGTTTATCATTTTGATGTTTGGCTTCTTGGTAGAGAGCCCATGCACTTGGGGGTTTTGAGGGTTTTGACTGAACAAACCCTATAGATCAACTCAGTGGTGAAAGATACCCACCCAACCCGGTCCAAGATTGGCCACGGAGGAGAAATATTACTCCCTCACCATTCTACATCAGTTCTATCCAGTTACATGACAAGACGAGGAGACATGGCGTATTGTTGGAGGTATTCTGCAGAGCTAGGGTGCACCCATCTTGAGGGAGTAGTTCGATTTTCTCAGAGGAGACTGGATCTTCATGGGATCTCATTCCAACATTGTTAGCCATCACCCTATAATATTTTTACAACATTGTGTGAGTGGAATCATCAGCCCATTCATCCTATCATTCAGGAGGGTGTGCTTCTCCTCAGGAGGGCACATTGTGCATAGTGGATCTTATGAGTTGGAGTGGGAGGTCACTCCCAATAGCTTGGAGGTTGATCAAAGGGTTTATCTAACCCACAATATACACTTTGGATCTTGGTTTTAGTGGTTTGGAAACCATATTCAAGGAGGTCGAATTACTGGGTTGCCTCAACTAGTGGGGCGCATCTGTATTAGAGATATTGCTGTTGGGGGGTCTTCCAGTTGAGCTACAACTCAAAGACTACCCATATATTCTTTCCATCACCTGATCTATCTTCTCTCAGGGATTCACAAAGGTTTGAGACCATACGAGGAGAGGTCGTACTATCCTTGGACTTTTCCAGCCAGAAAGTGTGCATTAAGCCAGATAGGGCATCACTTGCAACATAGGGTATCAGTTGGACTTCAATGTTACTTGGTATTCAACTTGAAGAGGATTTGGTAGCTTAGATATTCATCTCTAGTTTTATCTTGGAGGCATCATCATTCACACACTCTATTCTATGATATGTATTCCAGATTTGCTCCATTTTGTATGGGATCTTCTACTATTATGAATAATATCATATATGAGGTATTTGTGTTATTTACTTGAGTTTCTTCTACTGTATCTACTGTGTATATGTTATTGTCTGAAATACTATCTTTAATTACTCCAAACACACAATAAAACCATCATTATAAACCTCAGTGCAACTTAAGAGACTAAAATCAACAAAGTGTTTGACAAAATACCACAACCATAAAACTCATAAAAATCAATAAAATTCTCATTGTTCCAATCAGAACTGGTTGGGAACATTATAGTGGTATCAGAGCAAAGATTCCTCCCAGCCTGAGGGGTCTTCCATAAGGAGAGATGGATTTTATGGACTTTTCTAGAGAGATTTTATATTGTGAAAGGAAATATTACGCCCTTAGTGAGAGATTTAAGGCTCAAGTAACATTCTAACAATTTGTATCCATAAAAAATCCTAGGTGGAGCAAAGATGAGGTTACATATTGGGTCAACATAGTAGATGAAAACAAAAACAGAGCCAAAGCAGTCAAGGAGGTAGATACATCACTACCAACTAGTAGATGGAAGGAAGCACATATTGATCCTACACCCATTAGGAGCAAGGAAGTTTGCTACAGTTGCAAAGATCCTTGGGAGCCAGATCATAGATGCAGGGGTAAAGGGAAGGTGCACATTGTTGAGGTGCACTATGACAATGAGGATGAGGAGAGGCATGAAGATGAAATCATATATTCCTATTTGGAGAAGTTTGATGAGGCTAGTGATTCTTGTGCACATGAGGGGAAGTTGGATGGACATGATGATATCACATGTTCTTTATCTTCCACATCAGGTAGTGTTGAGGATTCAACAGTTCAACACAATGGTGACACGTCTGAGGATTCCTATGTGTTATCACTTAGACATGATGAGATTATGAGATTGGATGAACTACCCTTGGATGTAGACATGGATTCCAAGAAGTCATGCATGGAGGATGATGAGATTTCTACGATGATAGTGACATTTTTCATCTTCTCAGACATCTATGATAGCCACGACACATGAGGATATCAATGGAATTTCTGATATGGCGGAGGATCCTTGTGTGAGGATTGTACACCAGGGACATATGGACCTACAGACCCAGGAGGAGAGACATGACTTGGAGACAGTTGATCGTAGACATACCTATCAGTATGAGGGGAATGAGTCACCTCTTTTGGATATTCCATTGTTATATAAGGTTGTGGAGACTGATAGTTGGATGGGATTCTCACTTCCAGAACCGGTCTATAGTGAGGAGGATGCACTCCTTATTGGTCGAGATGACCATATCTCATGTCTAGACACATCTGTATGGGATCTAGGTGCATATGAAATTAATAGAGTGAGCACACACGAGGAGGATACAACTTCCCATACATGATACAATGTGGTTTAAATGGGGGTAGCAGTGGGTGATGGTGTGTAGTGACATACATGAGGACTCAATAACAAAGTAGATGGTGGGCAGTTCAATGCCTTATCTTTGGAAGAGTGTGTTGTTGAGGATTCCATTGTTGAAATTTGCAGTGAGAGGAATGAGGTAGCACCTCAATAGGATTATGATCAGGAGTCACGACACTTCGCATGACAGTTGAGAGTCACTGAGGACATGATTGTGGTAGCCACTAGACACATTGATGGCACACATGCAATGGTGGCAGGATATTGTTGGAGGGAATTAGTGGCACATGATAGTTTAGATGGGGGACTTTCCATGGATGACTTTCATACTCTCAGGGAGAGAATGACTATGATGAGGGCCAACTACCAACAATTGTTGACAGACAGAGACTACCTATTGGACGTTGGTGAGATGTATCACAGGGCCCCGAGGGAGTGAGAGTTGAAGGTGGACTAACTCACTCATGAGTTGGTGAGCACTCAGAGATTCTTGGAAGACACACATACAACCCTTCATGAATCAGAGTCCAGATCAGAGGATATCCTTGAGGAGATTAGAGAGGGATCCACTACATCTATCTCAGTAGAGAGTCAGATATATCCTTCAACCACATTACTAGAGGATGTTTGTGGTTTAACAATGGAGCACCAGTTGATGGAGGAGCACGACGAGTACCCAGGATCATTGATGAGTATGAAGAGAAGTGATACAGAGATGCAAGAGGATGTCCATGGGTCACAGAGACCACCCTTCATGAGGGGTGTTGAGACAATTTGGCACACACATACACATGGGGGTTATAGAGCTAGGGGAAGTTATGGGGACACTTCAATTTTTGTTATAGGATGGGCTAACCTTCATGTAGAGGATGACCTAGTAGTACACCTAGGATCTAGGATGTTGCAGGTGTATTAAAGAGATCACATGAGTATGCAGGGGCATACAATGATGAGTGGTAGTTCATAGATACATACAGAGGTGTACAATGGGATTCAAGGGGATGCACTGGATTGCAGGAATGAGACGTACTTAGTAGAGCATGGAGATTCATCTCCCTTGCAACAATATATAGATATGAGATATTTTTGAGTATGTGTTATATTTTTTGCACGAGTAGTAGTGTCAAATGCATCGGGAAATGTGTCACCTGCCTCGAGAAATGTGTCACGTATTTAGGTGGTTTTTCAGCACATGGTTTTTGCCGATGGTTTTCTATTTTTGGTTAAGGAATTAGGGTTTTGGACTAATCCAGGTCATTGGGTTAGGGTTTTGGATGCTGCTGGCTCCTATATGTATATTGTATTGTAAACAATGTATAACACATGAATGAATATAGAATATGCTTGTTTTCCCGGTTTGGGTTTCCAGGGGAAAAATCTCCGTGTAAAGTTTGTATTTGCCATTGTATCTTTTCTGTTCTTTTTCTGAATATCTGTTTGCAATAGATATTGTAAAAGGTTAGAATCTATAGATATCACCTTCAAAGTAGTAGTAGTTTCATGAGGGATGATGGTTAGAGAGTGATTGACCAATATTTTGTGGAGTTACCTTTGGTTGTACCCGATGGTTGGGGTTCAGTGATGAGTACAAGAGAGTATTTACCATGGGTGACGGTGGAGACAATTTTGATCGAATCCTTGGGATTGACCAAAGCATATGATACTTTCCAGTCCTACAGTCGGTTGTAGATATTTTTGATAGCCATTCTCGATACTTTCATCATTGAAAACAACATATGGGAAGATAGACAATGCAGGGAACATGGAGAGTTGGTTGGCAAATACCACCTGACATGAGTGGATTTATTGCATACAATAGGATAGGGGTGGATCATCGGAGATAGAAATTTAAGGCCTTGGGCATGATGGAGAGTATATTAGTCCATGGGATAGAGGAGATATTAGAGGTTGATACAGATTCAGGTTCTCATTGGGACGAGGATGGAGGGATTCCGATAGTTATCGATAGAGCACATTAGTAGTTAGCAGGGATTGGAAGTGATGAAATTCCAAATCTTCCATGGGATCTGGGAGTCCATTTGGTCAGTATTTTGCTTCATCTTATGATGGTCCGGGTTGCGCTAGAGAGCAACATACTTCACCCTTGGATTATTTTGAGAGGGCTTGCTAGGACTTGTTTTATGTGGTGAGACAAGTTCTCCCTGTTAATACTCATTATCGAGTATGGTGATGGACGGGAACATTTTGATTCCACAATGGTACCTTTACACGTTCAACTTCTAGATAGTAGGCCCAATTATAACAGGTATTTTATCATGAGGATTGAGGAGTGGGGGATTCAGTATGTAATGTCCCAAGTTTTGGAATTCAGAAGAATGTAATGTCCCAAGTTTTGGAATTCAGAAGAATGTAATGTCCTTAGTTTTAGACATTATTATATTACTGAGTGTTATGTCGACCAGAGTAGCCAAAATGGTGTGACATTGAGTTCAAGAGATATTGAGGGGTTTTATTTGGCCTGAATTGCATCGTTCATTATATTTCATCATCATGATCCATTTCACACAACTTGGCTTTGGTTCCATTGCATTCCGATGATTTCCGTAATTTTGAGTTATTATGGGTTATATTTTAATTAAATTCACTATGAAGGTCATATTGGGCATATTAGTTGGAGAAACCTCTTATTGTAATAGCTCATCAGAATCGGGAGGAAGAGCACTACAGGATAAGATGATGAGAAGTGACTTTCAGTGGCCGAAGAAGCCATAAGGATGAATAAATCACTTTTTAGAGGTAAAATGCTTAATTAATTAATTAAGGAATAATAAAATAAAGTAAAAGTCACTTGAAGAGAAAAGGTGAATAGGGGGTATAAAAGAGAGATAGGGGCCTCTATTCTCTCATTTTGTTGTTTATCATTTTGATGTATGTCTTTTTGCTAGAGAGCCCATGAACTTGGGGGTTTTGAGGGTTTTGACTGAAAAAACCCTAGAGATCATCTCGATGGTGAAAGATCCCACCCAACCTGGTTCAAGCTTGGTCACAAAGGTGAAATATTCCTCTCTCACCATTCTACATTAGTTCTATTCAGTTACAAGAGTAGTTGAGGAGATAGGGCATATTATTGAAAGTATTTTGTAGAGCTAGGGCGCACCCATCTTGACGGAGTAGTTCGATTTTATCAGAGGAGACTGGATATTCAAAGGATCTCATTCCAACATTTTTATCCCTCACTCTATAACACTTTTACAACATTGTGCGAGTGGATTCTTCAACCCATTCATCCTATCATTCAGAAGGGTGTGATTCTCCTCAAAAGGGTGCATTGTGCATAATGGATCTTGTGAGTTGGAGTGGGAGGTCACTCCTAATATCTTGGAGGTTCATTAGAGGGTTTCTCTAACCTCTGATATACACTTTGGTACTTGGTTTCAATAGTTTGGAAACCATATTCAAGGAGTTTGAATTATTGGGTTGCTTCAGCTAGTGAGGGCACATCTGTATTAGAGATATTGTTGTTGGGGGGTGTTCCAGTTGAGCTACAACTCAAATACTACCCATATCTTATTTCCATCATCCAATCTATCTTCTCTAGGGGATTTGCAGAGGTTTGAGATCATCAAAAGAGAGTTCATACTATCCTTGGACTTTTCCAGCCAGGAAGTGCGCATTCAACCAGAGAGGGCATCACTTGCAACAAAGGGTATCAGTTGGACTTCAATGTTACTTGGTGTTCATCTTGGAGAGGATTTGGTAGCCTAGATCTTCATCTCTAGTTGTATATTGGAGGCATCATCAGTAACACACTCTATTCTATGATATGTATTGCATATTTTCACCATTTTGTATGGGATCTTCTACTATTATGAATAATATCATATCTGAGGTATTTGCATTATTTACTTGAGTTGCTTCTATTCTATCCGTTGTGTATATTTTATTGGCTACAATACTATATTTACGTACTCCAAACACACAATAAAACCATAATTATAAACTTCAGTGCAACTTAAGAGACTAAAACAACAAAGTGTTTGAAAAAATACCACAACAAAAAAACTCATAAAAATCAATAAAAATCTCAATGTTCGAATCATATCTCATTGGGAACATTATAGTGGTATCAGAGTGAAGATTCCTCCAAGCCTGAGGGGTATTCCATAAGGAGAGATGGATTTTATGGACTTTTCTAGAGATATTTTATATTGTGAAAGGGAATATTACGCCCTTAATGAGAGATTTAGGGCTCAAGTAACATTCCAACAGTTTGTATCCATAAAAAATCTTGGGTGGAGCAAAGATGAGGTTACACATTGGGTCAACATAGTAGAGGAAAATAGAAACAGAGCCAAAGCAGTCAAGGAGGTAGATACATCACTACCAACTAGTAGATGGAAGGACACACAGATTGATCCTACACCTATTAGGAGCAAGGAACTTTGCAATAGTTGCAAAGATCCTTGGGAGCCAGATCACAGATGCAGGGGTAAAGGGAAGGTGCACATTGTTGAGATTCACTATGAAAGTGAGGATGAAGAGAGGCATGAATATGCAACCATAGATTCCTATTTGGAGAAGTCTGATGAGGCTAGTGATTCTTGCGCACACGAGGGGAAGTTGGATGGACAAAATGATAGCACATGTTCTTTATCTTCTACATCAGGCAGTGTCGAGGATATAACACTTCGGCATAGTGGTGACACATTTGAGGATTCATATGTGTTAACACTTAGACATGATGAGATTAGGAGATTGGATGACCTACCCTTGGATGTAGACATGGCTTCCAAGAAGTCATGCATGGAGGATGATGAGATTTATATGATGACATTGAAACATTTTTCATCTTCTCAGACACTTATGATATCCACGACACATGAGCATATCAGTGGCATTTCTAATATGGTGGAGGAGCCTTGTGTGAGGATTGTACACTGGGGACATATGGACCTACAAACCGAGGAGGAGAGACATGACTTGGAAACAATTGACCGTAGACATACCTATCAGTTTGAGGGGAATGAGTCTCCTCTTTTGGAGATTCCATTGTTAGATTAGGTTGTGGAGACTGATAGTTGGATGGGATACTCACTTCAAGGACTGGTCTACAGTGAGGAGGATGCACTCCTTATTGGTCGGGATGACAATATTTCATGTCTAGACACATCTGTATGGGATCTAGGTGCAGATGAAATTAGCAGAGTGAGCACACAAGAGGATACAACTGCCCATACAGGATACAATGCAATTCAAATGGAGGTAGCAGTGGGTGATGGTGTGCAGTGGCATACAAGAGGACTCAATAACACAATAGATAGTGGGCGGTTCAATGCCTTATCTTTGGAGGAGTGTGTTGTTGAGGATTCCATTGTTGAAATTTGTAGTGAGAGGCATGAGGTAGCACCTCAAAAGGATTGTGATCAGGAGTCACGACACTTCGTAGGACAGTTGAGAGTCAATGAGGACATGATCATGGTAGCCACTAGACACATTGATGTTACACATGCACTAGTGGCAGAATATTGCTGGAGGGAATCAGTGGCACATGATAGTTCAGATGGGAGACTTGCCATGGATGAATTGCATAATCTCATGGAGAGAATGAATATGATGAGGGCCGACTTCCAACAATTGTTGATAGACAAAGACTACCTATTGGAGGTTAGCGAGATGTATCATAGGGCCCTGAGGGAGCGGGGGTTGAAGGTGGACCGACTCACTCATGAGTTGGTGAGAATACATATATTATTGGAAGGCACAAATACAACCCTTCAAGAATTAGAGGAGATCCTTGAGGAGATTATACATGGATCCACTACATCTATCTCAGTAGAGAGTCATATATATCCTTCAACCACATTGCTAGACAATGTTTGTGGTTTAGCAATAGAGCATTGATTGATGGAGGAGCATGAGGAGTACCCAGGATCAATGATGAGTATGGAGAGATGTGATCCAGAGATGTAGGAGGATGTCCATGGGTCACATAGACCACTCTTCACGAGGGGTGTTGAGATAGTTGGGCACACACATACACATGGGGGTTCTAGAGCTAGGGGTAGTTATCGGGACACTTCCATTTGTGTTCCAAGATGGGCTAACCTTCATGTAGATGATGACCTAGTAGTACACCCATGATCTAGGATGTTGCAGGTGTATACAAGAGATCACACGAGTATGAAGAGGCATACAATGATGAGTGGTAGTTCACAGAGACATACGAAGGTGTACAATGGGATTTAGGGGGATGTGTTGGATTGCAGGGAGGAGACATACTTAGTAGAGCATGGAGATTCATTTACCTTGCAGTAGTATATAGATATGGGATATCACCTTCATAGTAGCAACAATTGCATGAGGGATGATGGTTGGAGAGTGATTGACCAACATTTTTTGGAGTTACCTCTGGTTGTACCTGATGGTTGTGGTTCAATGATGAGTACATGCGAGTATTTACCATGGGTGATGATGAATGATATTTTGGTCGAATCCTTGGGATGGACCAAAGCATATGATACTTTCCAGTCCTACAGTCGGTTAGAGATATTTCTGATAGACATTCCCAATACTTTCATCATTGAAAACAAAACAGGGGAAGATAGATAGTGGCAAGGCATATGGAGAGTTGGTTGGCAGAGACCACCTGACATGAGTGGATTTATTACATACAGTATGATAGGGGTGGATCATTAGAGAAAAAAAATTAAGGCCTTCAACGTGATGGAGAGTATCTTTGGCCATGGGACAAAGGAGATGTCAGAGGTTGATACAGATTTAGGTTCTCAATGGGATGAGGATGCAGGGATTCCGACAATTACCAATAGAGCACATCAATAGTTAGCGGGGATTGGAAGTTTTTGGAGCCGGAAGTCACTCCTGGATTGCTTGCAGGAGCAGAGCCCGACGCCCATCAGTTTAATGTCACGATTTTTTTTAAAGGGTGATCAAATGGAGGAAAACTCAGAACGATATCGTATCAACGCAGAAACTAGGCCAGGCATGCATGGACGAGTGAGGTCTTGATAAAATCCAAATAGCGAGTTGTAGTAAAGGGTGAGTAGGGGGAAGACTTGCATTAGAAGAGTGCGAAGGTCTATCACAAACATCCGGTTTATAACAGACTGGAGAAGAAATCATCCAAACGCAAAATCCTTTTAAATTCAAACACAGAAGACCAAAGGGCACAACAATGTCATAACAAATCCTTTATCATAACAAGATTGTTCAATCCACACGAATCCTTCGACTGTGGACTCCTTGGTATGAGATGGAACATAGATGGAAAAAGAAAACTGTTTGTCATAAGCCAAGAAATCTCAAACACAGAGGCATAACCAGGAAACCAAAATATTTGCTGAAACTTTACAGTCGGGAGCTTAGCTCTACCATCGATAGATACAAAAATGGCGAAAATGCTTTCATATACTCAAAACAACAACAACAACGGAATCAAGACACTGCATTAAAAGCTTTGCGTCTGCATGGCTTCTGACAGCCAACATCTGAAAGATCATGCAACTTATGTCAGACACAATCTAATTCTTTGACAGTTCCAACAGTGAATCAACGTGCCTTTAATTCGTTTTCGGACTCTCCCATTATGGCGGAGACGATTTCTAACCACCACCAACCGCTTCGATAACTACTTCATGGGGATTGAGGATGACCTGTCCAACTCAACACCTTGGGATATGGAAGGCTCCTTGCGTTTCCACCTGGAATGACTGAATGGCCCACACAGGCTAAACATAGAGCGACTGGGAAGGATGGGGTTGTCCAAGTGCCACTGATCCAGGCGCAGTAATCTCAGCCGTCGGAAACTGCTCGCTTGATTCCGGACCCCCCCCCGCTTAAAGGTAGAAAGGCAGGGGGGGTCCGAAATGGTCTTTATTGCCGTTGATCCGGGCGTGCTGATCTGGACCGTCGAAGAGGTGCGCCCGCGATTCCGGACCCCCCCCGCTTAAAGGTAGAATGGTAGGGGGGTCCGGAATTCAATACGCGCCGTTGATCCGAGCACACGAATCGTGACCACTAGAACTTGCACATTGCTTACCGTGGGCGCATTATCACCCAAAACTTAGGACAAGTGGGCTTTTAACCCAAGCTTTTGCGTTCTAGCCCCTCTTACAAGAAATATCGCTAACATTTGGCTCCATGGGGGATAGAGTCGTCCCTGT
>CBVK0101294506.1:0-11952 GCA_900067695.1 Picea abies | reverse complement strand
AATGCCAAGACTAAGACCAAAACACCAAGAATAAACCAAGACTAAGCATGTGCCTCTCTTCTCCTTCCTCCTGCAACTGCAACTGCCTTTAAGATATGCACACTAGATGAGTGAGTGTGAGAGTGTGTAAGTGAGGAACCATCCTTACATATAAATACTATTTGAGGAGGCGCTAGGGTTATGTCTCTTCACTTGGTAGGGCTTAATTCTTCTAGAAGTGGTTAAAACCACTTTATAAACACTAGGGGCCATCTTTACAAATATCACCATATAAATATGGTTTGACCAATCCACAAAAGGGGATTTGATCTTATAAAAGACCCAACATGATCAATCTACAAAACGGGATTTGATCTATAAGATAATAACTCAAATATAATTAGAATATTCTTCGAAGTTACAATATTTCAACATGATCTAGATGAAAAAAGAAGGGTAAAGCCTAAACTATAAGGTGCAAACACAATTGGGCCTTAGATCTTGGGCTTTGAGGAAGAGGTACTTGGGGTGCAAATGCACTTAGGCCCTAAGTGTTGTTTTTCCCTTCTCCTAGCTTCACTTAGGTCAAGGATCAAAGTTTAGGGTTAAAACCCTAAAGTGCAAACATTTTTAGGCCTTGAGATTTTAACCCTAGCAAGGATGCTTCGCAGACTTGGACAATAAATACTTTGTGAGGAAGAGAAACACTTATGTCTTCCTCTTAGGGTTTCAATAAAACAAAGATACTTGCAACAAGATAGCAATTTAACCGTTAATTATTAGCAAGGCAACATAAAATTGCAGAAAATCAGTTTCAAAGTAGTATGCACATTCAAACCCTAATTGCAAAAAATTTCCATCCAAAAGCGCAACACTTCCACAAACTACCTCCTTCAAGCATAGTGCATAAGAGAAAAGAGCCAAAGAGGCTAAAAGGGAAAAAAATTAAGAAGTGTTACCCCACACAAGTGTGAGGGAAGTGATCATTAAAATGAATTGTGGTGCTAGCCTTCTTATATGAGGCCAAACATAGTGTTTTGTCCACATAACAAGTCAAATGAAAAATATAAGTGGGGTCGACCCCTCAAATCACCTCTACAAAATGTCAAAATGCATAAATGCCATCATAAGTGCCACACGTGTGGTGACATCAAGCCTCCAAAGGCTAGGAGAGGACCTCCAAAGGCCACGTGGCAACATCCCAAGGTGGTGTAATGGAAATGGTGTGTCTCCTCACCCATGGTCATGCCAAATCATCATTGGTACCCCAGGTGCCCATCAAACCTTAACACCATCAAACCCTAGAAGACAACATCATCATCAAAAGGAGGCCAACATCAAGGATCCAGGGCATTGTGTCTAGGGTAAAGGAGGATGCATCTCATCTATGGATGGTATCTAGTTGTTTTTTGTTGCAATGTCCTCATTCTAGTGAATAATAATCCTTGGGGTATTATTCCCAACTTGTGGGATTTCATCCCATCTGTGTGCCATCATGACAAAATCTATGAAAACCAAGCCCATCTATCCATCGTCCAAGGTTTTGAAGATGTGAGAGATCATGTCGAAAGGTGGTAAGTCATTGGATGACTCACTACTTCGCATCACATGTGCCAAAGTCATGTTATAATGGCACGACGTCCTGGGTGAAAGCCTAGGACGTCCCTCAAAGAACCATGTCAAGGCCATCCAAAACAATGCAGAATATAAGACAAGGTAAACCAATGTTCATAAGAAATAATATTCCTTGAATCATGCAAAGTAAGTTGTTTCTTAAGATATAAGTCATGTAAACAATTCAGCCCAATATCCCCTTCAAGCATCACATTGGCCTAGGGCCTCATGTGAGTTGGCAAGTTTGAATATGGGAGGACCTTCATCCAACCCTATTAGGTGTGCCAACCAAGACACGAAATAAAATACCCATGTAGAGGGATAGGTCCCGAGGTAAACAATGAAAGAAAGAAACCCTTCAAGAGTAAGTGTGATAGTGATATGAATTGGGGCTATGGTGTCATTGAATCCATTTCTATGAGATACTTTGTAGAGGGAGTGCTTGTTTCTTGAGATGCCCTTTCCTCGGTAATTTTTGCATTTTGAACCACTTAATTATCTTCTGATACCCATTTATTATTTGCAATTCCCCTTCACAGGTTTTAATCTTTCGTTCTTTCATTATCTTATTGGGCTATGGTCATGTTATAATTGTGCATTTAGTGCATCTGGACAATGGAAGATTACCATTAGAGGGGGTAGAGCTCAAGCTGACCTGTGGATTTTATATGTGACCCTTATCAATTTTTACATAGCATACATATAGTAGCTACATCAACCTCTATGCCTTCAACCCCTTCTTCTCATGAGAGAATGGACCATGACCCATTACCGAAGTTTAGTACACTGTGAAATGCTCCAGGATGGAAAGTGTTAAGTATGGTGGGGAACAAACTGTTACTCTTGTGAGGGCCCCCTAGTAGTACCCATTTTTCCTGGGTGGTGACAACATAGGACTAGGGCATAGAAGTTGGCCATCAAGGTGAAAGATGGCAACAAACACAACCTCCCAAGCTAGTGATCCATTATCCAACTTCAACCAATGATCCTCATCCACATGCCCAACAAATTAAGCACAACACTTTACATGAAAGAAGGACTGACTTACCTCATGGTGACATTGGATTACCATCTCCCGTACACTAAGTTATCTGGATGTGATGAGCCTTGGTTGATCTATTAGCTGCAAGAGGCATCTGAGGGGGGTTTTTGAGCTACCATTTGTGTACATGTTTATCATCATCATGGTTGGGATCATTGTCTCCATTGCAGGCAATGAGACATTATCTCCTCTAGATACCCCTAGGCATGGGGGGTAGCAGGACTATAGAACTAGATTCATTTGCCTCTCTTTACGCTTACCCTAACGACCTCCTTAATTTGTAAATTATTTCATATTGGTCAGGTATCTCGGTCCCTGATTGAGGGTTTGGGCATTCTTATTATTCAAAACTCATTTGTTGCTAGCCTATATTTTATGGTGAATTTGGAAAACAAACACACAAATAAATTTTCTATATGGTTGTTGATAAAGTATTGGTATCTCTCCCATGATCTGAATATAAAAAAATAAAAAAATTGTGCCAAAACATTGACAATACAAGGTTATTTAGAATTGATTCATTTCGTGGCTAAGTTCTTTGTATATATGATAAATATAAATGTCGCATTGTTGTCTTGGAAGTTGCATATTGGAATTTTTCCATAACACTGATAAGTTTGGGATACATTTCATATATGTGGGTTTGTGATTGTTGGTACAGCAGGCTCTCCATACTTTTTGTTGCAAATTGAACATATAAACAGTGCAAAAATCATTTTTTCATATTTACAACTTGTGTTTAAGCGTTGTGTCTTGGTTACATATGTGTGTCGCATTTCAAAATATGAGCTTGATTCATATAAAGGAAACTTGTCATGGTAGAATAAATACATAAGTATTTGATGCACGACTTGATTTGGGAGAGTGTAAACCTTTCCAACAATGTAAATGTGTTATAAGTTATTGTTGTTATATTTATTTGTTTCATATTTAGGGTATTTGTGAATACTTTATGGCCATCACATCCTCGGTGAGGGATACATGCGGCTTACATACTGCGAGTGTTGGTGTTTTACTTATTGCAACAAATGATGTCTCATGTAAATGTATGTAGTTCGGAGTTATGCTTATTATTTGTTGCTGAAATAGAAATCCATGTCATGCCCAAAGCATCCTATGATCATGCATTGACCTTCACTTATTAAATTGTGCATTATTCGTTGGTTGTCATTATTGGTTCATAATTGAAAGGTGGAATGAATTGAATAACCTTTTGCTCCTTGATGTAATGTTCACATCATTTATTGGATTAACTAGGAAAGCATTGAATAAAGTTTCATATATATATATATATATATATATATATTGTATGTGCTTCACCAAACACATTCATTGCACTTTTGAAGAAACATTATATTGCACAAAACATAACAAGGACATTACTTCGCACAAATATATCGACATTAATCTAAAGTGTATTGGGAAAGACCTTTAGTTATTTCTAGGCTAAAAACATGTTTCGGCATCTATAAATAATGGCATGGAGTTGTCGTTAAGCATATAAAATAGTGTCTTGGGAGAAATACACGTAGGGATACATGAGAGTTCAAGAGGCTTGAGCTTTTGTCTCGCCTTGTTGGAAGTCCCTATAACCCCTTTTGGTACCCATTTGAGTAAGATCGCACTAGACATCACTTGAACTTGGAAATTACTTCCATGTACCCTCAGGTATATTGAATGTCCCCTAGGAAACTTGAAACCAACCATTCGACTGTCGGACTATTACAATGCACCAAAACAACATTCGGGAAGATTACTCTCCCATACCGTCAGTGTTCAATCATGCGGGTATATTTGAGGGTTGTATCACAAGGCACATATTTTGAATGGAAGCCACTTTTTATTTTCTTGTCTTGCCCAGAATTGGTTTTACAAGCACTTCCATGTTCATATAAAAAACAACACTTAATGAACGAACCTTTGATGCACATAGAATAAACCAAATATAAAAAATTCTCAAAAACACTCCACCATTTGGTATCATTAAGAAATCTCCTAAGCATTTTTGGTCGAACTCACAATCTAATCCTAGCCTTTTTTACTCACCTATACTTGAACGATAGGCTTAGGATCTAGTATAGGGAATCTCCCCTTAGGTACGAAACCATCTTTTGAACCTAGAAGTGAGGGAAAAGGTTGTCAGAGTGATAGTGGGAAGCTTGTTTGTCATGTCATTAGGTTTTTTCCTTGGAGAGGTTGGGACTTTTCCTCTAGAGAGAATCTAAGAGATAACATTTTTGGCATCGTTGTCGTGGATAAAGTCCATTCTCTGGGTATACGAAGTTTGGCTTCAACAAAATTTGGTGAGTAGGATTTGAAGACTGGTTAAGTAAACTCACCTAGTGACTTCACTGAAGGGGAGAAAACCAATTCCCTTATACAATTTAGAGCGTAGGTTCTTGTATGGTGAAGCAATTACCCAGTTGGCGTTCACTTGATCATTCACCTTGGTGACTCCACTTTGGTTGAATTTAGTTGAAATGGCTCCATGGGAATTTCATGAGCAATTTTCTATTGTCAATGTGTTGGCACGAATTTGGTCAGACCAGGGTCCTTCTCAGGTTACCAACAAAAGGTACCATGTAGTCTAGAGCGTTGGCATTTTCATCTCCTCTGAAGAGAAGAAGTCTCACCCAAAATGTTGTTGAGACAGATAGATAGGGAAGGGTAGGAAGAAGACTAAAGAGGATCCATAGAGCATTTGAAACCCACTGATGTTCTTGTGCAAGAGATATTATCAGATTTGAACCATATAAGTGAAAAATTGGACCTACTTATGTTGCGAACAATAATTAGATGTAGAACCATCTAATATAACTCGTAAGCCATAAAGAAATGTTGTAATGCATAAGTAAACATACAAAGACACATCATATTTGAAAATTTGGTTCTTCTTCATATTATCTCAAGAATATTTCTTTCATTACAGACTCAGAATTACATAGAAAGGCTCAGTACAGACTCTCGACTCTAGGCCCCAGCCACAGAGCTCTAATTTCCCAACTAATATACCTCATTCATTACAGACTCAAGACCTGTCTGTTCTCGACTTACAATAGTTACCAATCGTTAATCCCAAAATATGGGCAACTCTGATCAACATGACTCAACCCAACCGAACAACAACAAATACAATCAACAATGATTGCATCATCCAATGAACGGATGAACCCTTTTACAATTATATTCAGCCCTATATATATAGATGGGTTGTGTCTTCCTTCTTGGCTTGCACGCTTTCTTGTTCTATTGCAATCATTTGTTGCTTAGCTGGCATTGCTCTGACTTCCGCAATTGCATTATGTTACTCTTTCTCCCAACCTCTAAGAAGTTTGTGAAACTCATGCTTAGCCAAAACTTGCACAATTATTTCCCAAAAACGAAGGGCCCAACATGCTCCGACCACAAACCTTGACTCATCCTTGAGTCAAGTGCTTGTTTATTTCACATCCTCTAGGAGCAACTTTTGTTTTCCCTTGTCCATCTTTTCTTCTTCTTTGGGCTCTTTTGCTTGTGCTTTTTATTCCTTTATCTCCTCAAATGAAGGGCCCAACTCTGGTACCAACTCTAAGGCTCGGTGTTTTACTCCTTGAAAGCTTTCAACTTTGTCCTGCCATTTCCGAGTGAGGAGTGATGCTTCTGCAAGAAACTATTGGGTCGTCTCTTTGTTCTACGCCTTTGGCTTGGTTGCAAACAACGAGTTCCACACGGAATTTGTTGTTGTATCGACTTGATGCATTTGCATGTAGGTTGTTTGGATTATAGGTCGAAAGTTGTGCAGCTCTTTCTTGGCTACAGACTGTGCCTCGTAGAGTGTGTTCAGTTCATTATCGGCTTTTGAATTTGGTCAAAATTTTGTTGTTGCTCCATGGGGTCCATTATTTCCACAACTTCTTCGTTCAGCACTTGGATCTTTGTGCACACTTCCTCCAAGACTTGGTTCCATCAAGCGATGATGCCCATCCAATCGCTGACTTCTTTGAAGATTTTGGTGCAGTCCGTTGTGTGCTTATGCAGTGTTGCTCGGGCATTGTTACCTTGCAGTATGATCTTCTACATCTATTCATGTAGTTGTTGAGGTTGCTATTATGCTTCTTGCTGGACTTGTTGTAGCTTCGCTTATATCTTCTCAGTGTGGGTAGTGAGTTGTGTCCATGCTTCTTGTAACAACTCTATTTATTTCTCTAGGTCGCTGATATTGCTAGCTTCGGGTAGGTCGGGCGCAACCTTCTGAATCTCCAGCCAGGCTTCTGCAAGTTTTTCTTGCACTTTTTCCAGTTTGCGTTGGACTTGGAGTTTATCATGTGCTTCCTGCGTTCTACATGTTTACGCAATGAGTTTTTCCTTCCTGGAAATCTCAGTGGATCTCTCAGCCTCCTATAGCCTTTGCTTGATTTGGTCCATTGATGCTCTGATTAGGCCAAATAATTGTGGCACTGGCCACTGTACTAGGTCGGTGGATGAAGGAGTTGCATCAGTGGGCGCTCATGTCTGTAGAGGGAGTTTGCTAGCCATTGAGTGGTCCGAGCATGTTTCTACCTCCTCCTTTGTTGGTGGTGCTAGTGCGATCCTCAATCTTAGGTCTTCAGGAAAAAGGATCAGAACCTTTGTTCTGGTTATGCAGAGCTGCATCAATTCTACACATTGTTGAGGGTTTTGAAGAACTTGCTCCATTTGCACTCGCATGGTTGTTGTATCCTTCTCCATTGTTGATTCTGGCTCATTGTATGCATCTGGTATCTCTATATCTTCCAGTGATTTTGCATCATGCGCCATGAATTCTTAGGCACCCTCACCCTTGGCTGGTGAGGTGACTTGCTAGTTGTCATCAGGTTCCTGCTCTTCTCTGCTTCGAGCATCTTCTTCATGTGCTGGAGACTCGGGTTGGTGTTCTTGGGTGTTCGAATTCGTAACATCCAACATCATGCTTTTCTCTAAGGCTTTGGGGTCGGGGTCGAGAACTTCTTATCTGGGCTTGGGTGATTCTCTGGTTGTTTGTGGGGGTCTTCATTTCTCTATTTCTGGGTGATTGAGCTGCATCGACTCTGAGGTTGTTGTCTGATGTGGAGTGTTGGTGAGTAGGTTTGGTAATTGGAGTGGTGGAGGGTGCTCAATGATGAGTGTAGATGGAATTGTTTCAGGCTCTAGGTCATCCTGAATATCAATGATAGTTGTAGCTTTGGTCGTGGAGCGGGTGTGGGGAGCGGCAGATGCAAGGGGTTGTGGGTTCAGGGGTTTGCTCAACGAGACCCCAGTTCTGGGCTTCTTCAATAATGGTTCAGTACCGAGCACAACACCCAAGATATGGTTAACCTACACACCTGATAGCACAGCATCGTCTGGCAGCTTACGGTGGCCCGATATTTTCCTCCACTCTAACTATTGTATCTCTTCTTCCTCCTCAGAGTCTATTTGTACCGGAGTGTCTGGCTTCTTCTGCTCGGGGCCTGAGCTCAGTCCCTCTCCCGCTTCCTTGTCTTTTTTCTTCAGTAGCTTCACAGGCAAGATGTAATGCATCCCTAATTTACGTGGGCCTCGTTTAACTCATGGCCATGACATGAATTCCTTATCGAAAGCTTCCTCATCCAAATAGAATGGTAGCAGTCGTGTGTGGAAATGTTCTCAGCTGGCATATCTCATCCAGATGAATGTGTTGTGTCAGTTCATGCTGAAGGTGATATTCCTCGTGTTACAATTGAGGATCTCTTGCAGGATGTGCATCCTATGCATTGCATCTATCATAGCATTATACCATTTGGAAAATGATGCGTTGTTGAGTGTTGTGTTCTCTAAGTCTGGTCTGGACTGCCATGGCTTGAACATCTTCGCCATGCACCCCTTATCTATTATTGTCGGTTTTCTACCCATGGTTGGATTCCATTTGAGTATCGTGAATGCCACAAGTAGGTATCCATAGGTGAAGGTGCCTCCCTTCTCATGTGTTTCCTCGCAAGCTACTAGTAGTTCCTCCAACGGGAAACTACACCAATTGAACACTGCTCCCTGTGCGCAAAAGTCGACAACTGATAGCGCATCCAAAGTGCATTCTCCCTTATAGTAAGACCTCATAACCCTGTTGTCTATGATGTAGCATCCAGTTCAAACTGTTTTGAGCAGTATTGGTTCAATGAATGTTGTGCATCCTCCTCTCTTTGTGTTAAACTTCTCATACAGGCTAGGCTCGCCTTTCTTTTTCCCGTGCTTGTCGGGAACCTGAAATCCCTTCGACACATCCTCTCCTTGGGAGGATAGTCCAATAAGCTGTTGGATATCTTTTGCATGGATTGGATACATCTTATCCAACCATAGAATTCTATCATGCACTCTGCTTATCAGAAATTTCATGCAGTGCGCAATCTCGCCTGAGGTACCAAAGACTGGTAAGTCTCTCAGGTTCATGATGGTTGAGTTAAATAAGTTGATGAACCCTTGTTTTGGTACAAATTGTATGTCCCTGGATCCATCCGGAGCTATCTCCCAAAATACGTCTATGTGCATCTGTGGGAACAAGAATGAATTCGTGAGGTCAAGGTCGAGTAGCTTAATGTGCTCTACCTTCCCTTTAAGGTCACCTACAATCTCGACTCAGGGGTCACAGAGCTCATCTAGTACTTCTTCCTTAGTCATGGTGCTTCAGCTTGTTGTGTCTCTCGGAATTCGCACTTATGTTGGCAGTTAATAACTAAGGTTATGTCTACAGCTTTGACAATGGTCCCAACTAGTCCGCACTGCTAAGTTCGGAAATGGCTATGCTTGTTTTAGAAACAATACATTCTCGATTGAGTTCTGAGAGTCTTATTCCTGGATTAACAGTTAAGTTTTAGCAGTAACTGCGCCTCATCATGACTGTGTAGACGCAATCGGGTGTGAGTTGTCCAATGGGATGGTTTAATCAAGGTAAATCCTATTGGGCGATCTTGGTATTTACTTATTTGAGTGGAATAGGGACGTGGTCGAATTGAGACCTTTCTGTTTGACGGGTGGGTGTCCCAGCGCAAAATTCGATGGCATCTTGGCGTAATGTGAATTTATGGCTTAACGGGCATCATTCGGGGTACCAGAATGGCAATAAAGGTTGTGACTAGACTGGGTTTGCATGGCCTATAACTCAGATCGGATTTGGATTCATGGCGCCTCCAACCACAAAGGTTGTCTCCGTCATCTTTAATGACTGTCATTAATGGAATTTCGCATGTTTCAGGTCCTGTACTACGGAGTCGTCAATTCTGTATCAACCAACACTTAAACAAAACAAATGAACTATGTTTTATGGCGCAACACTATGCACATGGACATTATCAACTGAATTTACAAAATTTCAGAAAGAAAACGAAACTCAAATCTAACTGTTGTACAAGATCCATCGGATTGGAGCGACTGTCCTTCTCTCTCAGTTTTGAGATAGGTAGGGCTTTAGGCGAGCGCCATTCACCCATCCTGATCGTAGCACACCATCCAGTTGCATAATTCTAACTACTCCTGAGGGTCGGATCTCCATAACTATGAAGGGTCCCAACCAGTGCATACATAGCTTGCTAGGATGCTTTTGGTATCGGTTGTCATAGAGTAACACCTTGTCCCCTTGTGTAAATACCTTGGTCTTAATGTGTCGGTCATGCCAAGATTTTTGTCTCGCCTTTTCAACCGACTGATGGAAGTCTGATAGAAATCTGGCTTCTTCAAGTTCTTGGAGCTCTGCAAGGCTCTGCACCACTAATTCTTTGTATGTCATACGTGTGGCTTGTGCAATATACAGACTTGGAGTGATGAACTATGTGGGCACCACTGCCTCTCTCCCAAAAACTAGCTGGAATGGTGTGTATCTGTGGAGTTTATTTGTGGTTTTCCTGTAGGCCCATAGTACCACTGGAACTCTATCATCCCATTCCTCTTGGTTTTTGCAACAGACCTTTGTTAGTCCCCTTTCCAGGATTTTGTTGAAGGCTTCGACTGTTCCGTTGGTCTCTGGGTCGTATGGACTATTCTTATGATGTTGAATCATAAATTTTGTTGTAAGTGTTGCTATAGTGCTACTAATGAAATGAGTTCCCTGATCGTTGGTTAGGCTCCTGGGACATCCGAACCGGGTAACGATATTTTCGAAAATGAACCTGGCAGTAGTCTTTGTCGAACAGTCTTGTACCGTTGTTTCTTCTACCCAACGGGTAAGGTAGTCATTTGCGGTAATGATGTATCTAGCCTTTGAATGTTTGGTTGTGGGGTTGATTGATCCAATGAAGTCAACTACCCATTTCTCAAATGCCTATAGAGCTCTAACTGGTTGAAGTGGTAGTTCATCTCAGCATGACAGCTTGCCCACCCGTTGACAAACATCACATGATCTAGCGTATTCTTTTGCATCCTTGAAAAGCGTTTCCCACCAAAGTCCTGCCTGTAGAACTTTCTGTGGCATGGCCTTTCCTCCTACGTGACCTCCTTCTATTCCACTATGGCATTCCCAGAGTATATCCTGCCTTTCGTGATCCAAGACACATCGTCTGAGGATGTTGTCTAGTCCTAGTTTGTACAATTGTTCGGCGATCAGCTGGTAATCTACTACTCTGATGACCATATGGTGTTTTTCGGTTGCGAAATATGTTTCGGGGCAGGCCCCTGTACTGAGAAAGATTTCTATGTCCTCCAGATATTCTGGTATGGCCTTGATCATGAACAAATCTACATTTGGGAGCTGGTCATCCACTGCTCCGCCACTTTCTCTTGATTCTAGTCTGGATATATGGTTTGGTCTAATGTTGCATCGTCCCGACTTGATGATGACTTCAAAGGAAAATTCCTGAAATAATATTAGCCGTCTACAAATTCTCCCTTCCAACACAGGTTTGTTAACTAGATATTTTAATGCGAAATGATCAGTAAAGAATTTGAAATGAGATCCTAACAGATAATGTCTAAATTTTTGTAAGGCATAGATCATTGCTAAGCCTTCCCATTCTGTCATTGTGTAGTTGTGCTCTACTTGCGATAGCTTCTGACTCACAAAGTAGATGGGGTGATCCACAGCTCCATCTTTAGGTTGCATTAAGATGGCTCCTAAGGCAATTCTTGAAGCATCTACATGGACGTGAAATTCCTTTTCCCAGTTTGGAAATATCAGAATCGGTGTTGTAATGAGTTTCTCTGTAAGTCTCTCAAATGATTTGTCACATTTGGGAGTCCATTGGAACGTTTCATCCTTTTTCAGGAGGTTTTCTAGAGGTGCAGTAATGTTGGCATATCTTCAAATGAACCTGCGATAGTAACTTGTGTCAACCTTTTTCAGCCTTTTTACAATAAACAGGAATTCCAAAAGTCCTAGA
>CBVK0101294502.1:0-25785 GCA_900067695.1 Picea abies | reverse complement strand
AATCATAAATAACCAAAATTAAAATATTCAAATGTTTTTAAATGGAGGGACATTACATCCTTCCCCCCTTGAACTGAACACCGTCCTCAATGTTCCCATCTGAGCATATCATCTCTAAAACATGAATGGCTAAGCTTTCCTCATAGCTTCTTCTATTTCCCAAGTGGCCTCCTCAGGACTAAAGTTCCTCCATTGCACTTTAACATGAGCGATGGATCTGTTTCACAACATAGTTTCCTTCTTGTAGAGAATGCATAACAGTTCCATTTGGAACTCTCCTTCTAGTTCCACCTGGATCATATTCCAATTAACAATATGAGTTACATCATGCACATATTTCTTTATCAATGAAACATGAAATACATTGTGTACTTTCAAATTGGTTGCTAGTGCAAGTTGGTAGGCTACTGGCCCTACTCTGGAAAGCACTTCAAAAATCCCATAGTACTGTGGTGACATCTTATAACTTTTCCCATGTTTAAATGAAATATTTATGGGTTTTAATTTTAAGTAAACATGGTCTCCAACATTGAATTCTTCACGTGTCCTTTTTAAATTCGAAAAACTCTTTTGTCTATCCTCTGCACTTTTCAAATTCTGTTTTTCTTTCTGAACAATTGTTTTCATTTCTTTGAGCATATATATTCCTAGAATGATTCTATCAACTGGGCTATCGTATATTTCCGTGGTTCGACACTTTTTACCAAACATTAGTTTGAAAGGACTCATTTTTAAGGAAGATGGATAACCATTATTATATGCAAACTCAACCAAATGAAGGTAATCTTCCCAATTTGTGGCACAGTCCATTACATACATCTGCAACATGTCCTCGACAATGCAGTTAGTCCTTTCAGTCTGACCATCTGTTTGAAGATGGTATGCAGTGCTAAAGTTCAACTGAGTGTCTAAACCGATGAATAATATCTTCCATAAACTGGATGTAAAATTTGTATCCTTGTCTGAGATGATAGTTTTGGGTAAACCATGCATTTTAAAAAATTATTTCATGAAGAACTATGCAATATTTATGGCCTTATGAGTATATTTTACTGGAATAAAATGTGCATCTTTAGTGAGTTTGTCTACTACCATTATAGAGTCATTATGCTTCTTGGTTGTAGGTAATCATGTAATGAAATCCATACTAGTTACTTCCCATTTCCATTTTAGAATGGGTATGGGCTTCAATAATCCAGCTGGGTGATGATGCATAGCTTTAACTTGCTAGCACTCTAGACACCTGACAAGATATTCATCTACCTTTGTTTCCATCCTATGAAAAAAGTATTATTTCTTTAAAGTTGTTATAGTTTTCTGATAACCAAGGTGTCCTGAATAAGGTTTTTTATGTACTTACACTAATATTAAACTCTTTAATTATGTGTTGTTTAGAAAAAAAATTATTCTTTTGTACATAACTAAACCTTCCTGATTGCAACTGAATTTTGATTCTTCCTCAATTGATTTAGTATTTTGACATTTCTCTTGATTTTTTTTGTAATTCTCATCTTTTTCTGTTGTTGATATAATTTTCTATTTTAGACCAGTTTGTATATTACTTTTAGAAATTGCATGTAGTTTCTTGCTAAGTGCACCTTCTATCTTATTTTATTTTCCTTTGATATGTTATATTTCAAAATCATACTCACTTAAAGTAAATCCAAGCATATGGCTTCTCTTGCATTAAAATGCTTTTGATTGAAAAATTGTTTAAGACTATCATTTTATGTTTTCAACAAAAACTTCTTTAATAATAGGTAGTGTCACCACATTTTCAAAGTGTGCAAACTAGCAGTAAATTCTAGATCATGAAGTGCACAATTTTCTTCATGAGGTTTTAGTTTTCGTGATTCACAGGAAATTACATAATCATCTTACATTAACACTCCCCTCAGTCGTTCCTTTGATGCATCATTACATGCAAAAAATTCCTTATGTGGATCCTCTATCTTCAAGATAGAAGCTGTTGTCAATAAGTTTTTTAAATTTTCGAAGCTCTCTTGACATTTCTCAGTCCATTTAAATTTGATTCCCTTTTTCTGCAAATATTTTTTTGGATAAGCAAGTTTTTAAAATCCTTCAATGAACCTACGATAATACCCTATAATACCCATAAAGGATTGGACATTTGAAAAATCCTTTAATCTAATCTATACATTTGACCTTTTCTAGGTCAACATAAATCCCTTATCCTGAGATCACATGTCCCAAATACTGCACTTTATCCTGATAGAATTCACATTTACTGAACTTTTCATACAATTGATGTTGTTTAAGTTTTTGTAGAACCATTCTGAAGTGTTCTTCATGTTATTCTCTGGTATTTGAATAAATCAATATGTCACCAATGAACACAATTACAAACTTATCTAGATATTATCTCAATATGCGTTGTTCATTAAGCAAAAAAATTTAGCAGGTGCATTAGTTAAGCCAAAGGATACCACTACAAACTCATAGTGTCCGTATTTGGTTCAAAAAGAAGTCTTATGAATATCTTCTTCTTTAATCCTAACCTGATGGTATCATGACCGCAAGTCTATATTTGAAAATATTTTAGCTTCCTCGAATTGATAAAACAAGTCATAAATGTGAGGTCAAGGATACTTATTTTTAATCATCATCTTATTAAGTTTCCTATTACACAACCTAAAGGTTTCATCTTTCTTTTTAACAAATAAGAATGGTGCTCCCCATGGAGACACACTAGGTCTAATGTATCGTTTATCCATTAGTTCCTGAAGCTGCATTTTAAGTTTAGTCAACTTAGGAGTACTCATCCTGTAAGGTGATTTAGATATTGATGTAGATCCGGGTACCCAATCTATTGTAAATTCTATGTCCCTTTTCGGAGGTAATCCTAGAATTTCTTCTGGAAACACATCCTGGAATTCTTGTAGTATAGGATCATTAGTTAACAATTTTTTAACCACCTCATCCTTACTTTCAGATATGTGCAAAAAATATATCTCACATCCTTTCATTGCATTTTTTTTCAACTGTAAAGTAGAAATCTATCTCATTGACACACCTCGAGGTATTCCTTTAATTGTTCTTCTTTTACCAAATTCATCAAAATAAATAAAAGTTTTGTCTCGATAATTCACAAAAGCAAAGTGTTTTTCTATCCATTCCTTGCCTATGAGTAAATCATAGGATCCCAAAGGTAATATGTTTAAATCCACCTTAGTCTCACTTCCATCCAGAGATACTATACATTCTTTTACCAACTCAACAACCTTTCGTTTCGTGCCAGTAGCTAACTGTACTAGCCAAGATTTCTTATGTTTAATTTTATTTAGTTTACAATATTCTACTATGGTAGGTGAAATATAGCTGAAGCTTGCATCATGATCTATTAAAATAGATACAAGTGTTTGGTTAATCATACCTTCTATTTCCACCATGGAGGATTGATGATCATCCTATCTATTTTCCAATGCAACATTAATCTTATGCATACATCTAGCCGTGTGATTTACTATTGTTTCTTCTTGGATGTTGTGCACTGTCAAATTTCTGTTTTTATTTAAAGGACAATCTCTGTATAAATGAGGTTCTTTACAGCCCCAACATTGCAATGGTGACCAAGTTGTTTTTTTTACCAAGTCTGCATGTTTACTACTATTCTGAACTGATACACTTTGTCATCCATTGAATATGTTTCTCCTAACTGGTGCACTATGTGATGGGTGACGTGGATGCTTAAATTGTTTCTTATTGGGATCAAACTTATCCCTATTCCTATTATGCCATGTTTTTGTATTTTTGTACCCCTGTTTGAATAGTGAGAAACATAACTTGGCATGTCTTATTACCTCATCCATTGTTTTAGAATTAAGAAACTCAATTTTATCTCTGTATGTTTGAGGAAAACAACTAATAAACAACTGAAATTTTTCCTTTTCCTCTGTAAGGTAAGGTACATATCTCATTAAATTTACAAACTTAGTGATGAAATACTCACTATTCATCTTCCCTAGTTTGAGATCATGAAACTCCTTGGATTTTTCATCATAGTATCTTTTTGTTAAATATTTTTGTTTAAAATGCTTTTTAAACATTTTCCAATTCATTTCGCTACTTCTAATTTTATTCATTGATTTAGTCTCTTGCCACCATATGGAAAATTTACCATTCAATTGGTAGAAAACCAACCTACCACTCAAATTACCTGGGTAGTTATAAATATGAAAATATTTCCCCATGTTTAGAAGCCAAGCCTCTGCCCCTTCTTCAGACTCACCGTCAAAACTAGGTGGTTTGAACTCCCCCCAAAAACTATTATCACGCCACTTTATTTTCTTGGCTTTGAGTGTAGTCTTCTGTAAGGTACTATTTTTGGAGCTATCCTCACTACTTTCATCAGTTAAAAACTCTGTTTTGCCACTAAACGTTGGATGATATTTATGTTTGTGTGATTCATCATTGGAAAGTTCATTTTTAGTGTTGTTGGAAGTTCGTCCTACATTCTTCCTCTGTTTCATTTTAGTCATGTTATTAAGTAGTATTTCATTTAACTCTTCATGTTCCTTACTATCCTTGAGTAATTTTTCATTTTCTACTTTGATGCTGTATAATTCTGCCTTCATGCTACACATGGTATAATTCTTCCTTCATGCTACACATGGTTTATACATTTGTGGTTGATTTAACAAGTTCTTTAACCATGATGCCTGATTTTTGTTTTTGATAAGTGCAATTGACGTAAATTCTTATCCTTAGTAAGTTTTATATTTTTATATTTGAGTTTATTTGTAAGCACAATATTTCAATCATTTTGAGCCCATAAGGCCATAGTCTTTGAACCATGCTTTTATACCATTTGTAATGTCACCAACCAACAAAATTTATTTTCTCCAATCACTAAATATTTTGTATGAAAAATACAAATTGTATCAATTTTATTTTAATCGTATAGTAGATTTTTAGTTCGAACTTATAAATATTTGGACATTTATTTAATCAATGTCATGGATTATCATGAAAGGTTGGAAAGTTGGTATATTTTCTCGAAGTCTGTAGTTTTCCATAACATAATTCCTATTCTCTTCGCAGGTGAAGAAAGCCCCATTTTTCTATTTTCTTTATCTTTACATTAGTCGACTTTCAAGTCTTGTAATACTTATATGTATATAACACTTACATTGTCTATTGCAACGTTAAAGGTAACTTCGCAGTGAAAATAAAATGTACTTCTTTCTCATGCAAAACATTCAAGTAATCCTTAACTCACTTTACGTTTTTTTTGCAATATTCGTTCACTCTTCACTTGAATAATATATCACGCTTATGATCTCATTGGTTTTGGGATTTAAACAGTCACATCCAAGCTTAATACTCATAGGGTATATGGATTATATGTTCAAATACATAATAGTTATGGGATTCTATTTGCATAGTGTTAATATAATCTTATCACCATCCCATCATATAGCCATACCAATTTCGTTTACCAAATAACTATCATAGCATATGGTTTAGAAGTTATTAAACACATGACCCTAACTCATTGATGAGCTATAGTTCATTATGCACAGTTTTATATAGGACTTCATCCCACAACTGTCAACTAAATGGAAGATGTATCGTCCAAGTCACATAAGGACTTAAATGAACTCATATTTCACCTCCATGACAGCTCAAGATAAGTCGTAGTCCACATGACACATCGATGGTGCCATGAATAATCCTTGTCTACTTGGTACTAGCTCATTAACTTGCTCGATTTATGAGTTTATCCCACTTTGTATTCATTGTATTTGCTCTGCAAGTTATGGAGTTGTTACTACCTTGAAAAACATAGGGTTTCGTCCTTTCTTTGGTAGCTCAATATTGAACTCAAATGCACCCAGTCGAATCCTCGAAGTAATATGAGTTCTAGAGTATCTAATAGAGAATTGTTGGTTTCTTTTACACATTCTGTAAGAATTTCCTTACTAATAATTACTATGTTTTTTTTATGCATAGGGTCTATACGCTCATGAGTTTACCGACTAGTCACAATGCCATTTCGTTTCCTTTCTAATTTATACCAGGTAACCACTGACAATGTAATCATAGATTCCTTTATATATATTGTGAAGTCGCACCAAGTGTTAACACATATATTAATTCACACCTGTGTTTTTCCATAGAAACTTATGCAAATACTTCTCATACATTCGATTTCCCAAAAAGGTGGTTCCATGTCAAGGTATGTTCAGTGGAAATTAGTTCGTTACCAGAGATATGGAATTTCCCAAAGAAAAGGGTTCAAAGTCTTAACCTTCCAGGGTAAGCCAAATCCTTCCATTCCTCTTATTTGTAACGATATATGTAAACATATATATATCCTCGGTATTTCTAACTTATACTTTCTTATGATGGCTTTTATGCAGAGGAGTCATCACACTTAGGAACTTAGTTCCCTGTTAACTCTCAAACCATCATCCCTCTCTAGGTATCGAGTTCGATATTTCTCTCATACTCAAACCATCATCCCTCTCTAGGTATCGAGTTCGATATTTCTCTCATAAACAAGGGTAAGACATCAACTACTCACCAAACGATGACAGACTCCTCGACTCTAGGTGGCTATGGTTTTACTATAAGCTATGTATAAGTTGTATCACTAGTCATTAATCCATTTCTATTTTCTATGAACAATTTAATCTATAATATTTCTCTTGTATAAAGTCTGATATCAATACCATAGTTTGTTATTATTAAAAATTGTAAAATCCACCAAACTATTTTTATTTGTGGATAAACTGATATTTCTGGCTGCTGGAATATTTTGATCTCATCAAGAATTATTTACTAAATGTATATTAAATCGTAGTCGATTTATTAGACTCGTTTTATCTCTACCGGCACTTGTCACTTCTTACAAAGTTACAACCTCCATTGTTATGGAATATTTGTTGTTTGTTTTACCAGTCATGCCCTTGCTTTTCTAGGGTTGATAGTTTTATCATAATCATTTGTGAGGTTTTTTATGAATAAAATTTGGATTATGTCTATGTAATTTATAACTAGACTATCCTTGGTACTATTCACCGCTATGGCTAAGTATAAGAAATATATTTAAACCCTAACTCTTATGATTGATGGTCAAGGGAACACGGTATTTACTAATATGTTTCCCCACACATACACATACACATACACACACACATACACACACACACACACATATATAAGTTTATGTTTCTCAATAACATTATTTTTGAGTTATTCTTTCCAAAAAAGTTATCTCCCTAGTGTGATATCATTTTTTCATTTGTTTGTATCTAACTAATATTACATTTGTGCCTTATGCAATCTTTGACTAACAAAACATCTTCTTGTATCTTGTACTCATCTATAGGAAGATTCTTTTTTCAAACAAATATAAGCTCTAGGAAGATTCTTTTTTCAAACAAATATAAGCTATATAAGCTCTAGGATGAATATGCTAATTCTTGTAACACATGCATAATTATTATCTTCTTTTTTAAGTATGATTTTTAAAGAATAAAAAATAAATAAGTTCTACAAGATATTCATACAATCTTTTCTTTCACAACTCTCATATAGAACAAATGTATTCAAGGTATAACATGTTACATATTTAAGAACCATTTCTTTTGTTGCATTATAAAATAACAAAGAAATGATTCACAAATTATCTTTATCTAATTATAATCATTATTAGATTGTATTTTTTATTGTGTTCTTATTTACATGTTGTAATATTACCATTAAATAAAAGAATATGATTTATTTTTTACATCTATACTATCAATCAAATTCTTATAATTATTTCCTACTATATTAGTTAGCATTTTGAGGGAAAATAATTAATAAGAAGAAAAACATATATGATTTGGTTGCAACACCGGGGAAAACTGATTAGAAAATCCAATTCCCTCAACCTTAGATCGGAGCGGTCAAGTTACTTTCTTCTGTCACCCCCAAGCCTAATTTATTATTCCATAGGGACTGAAAATTTCAATAATCTTCTCCACATAAATCATAACTTGACTCTTTCTCAGAACCATCAAGTTCAAATCCTTCTCACAAGTACTCAACAACGTCTTTCCTCCTCTATACTTGTCTTTTCTTGTGTTACCAAGAAGAATTAATATCTTTCCTAGGTATTTTTCCAAGTTAGCCTCATCCCTAACCCTAAGGAATCTTCTTGGCTTAACTTTTTGCTAGCTTGTTCTTTCACCTCCCACATATTTGGGAGTAGGTTTACACTTGTCCGCATGGAAAACATTTACTCTGGTGTTTTTTTATCCCTTTTCAGTCTCTCATGGAATAATGAATTAATCTTTTTTGACTGGATTCTCTAATCAATTTATCTCAAGTTAAATAAAATAAATAAAAAAATAACATTTACAAAAAATATTTCTCATCATCAATGTTTATGATGATATAATTTTATCTTAGTCTTTTTCTCAAAAACTTCCCCAATCATAAATAACTAAAATTAAAATATTCAAATGTTTTTAAATGGAAGAAAATTATAGGTAGTATGTAGCATGAATGGTGGATGGTCATCCTCTTGGAACTAAAATAATAAATACATCAATTTGTAGCTTGTAAGTTGTGGAAATGTACTAATATTGTCTATCTATCATTGACTAGAGAAAAAATTGTGTTGGTGGTCAAGTAGTAAAATGTTGAAGTGATGTACTGACAACCTTCTACCTAAGAACCTGTTGAATCAGATCTCAAACTAAGAAATTTCTTATTATAGTTTTATGATCTATTCTTTTAGCCCAACCTTATTTTCCATGGATTTTCACTTCCATGTATCCTCTCTCTCTATATTGTTTATAATAGCATTCTTGCATGCAGGAAAAATAAACAATGACAATAGGATATACAAAAGAAAGAATATTAAACAATGACAATAAGATATACAAAATCCTTTTGGGAGAATATAAATACAACCTCCTAGAGATCAAGTGCACTATTGCATATAGAGCCTTTATCAACTTCCATTGATTAGATGAATACAGATTATTTTATTAGAAAATGTGATCATTTCATTTTTTTTTATGAACTCCTTACAACCCATGGAAAAGAGAGTTTACATATATTTCCATCTCCTCTTCCTAATATTGTATAGAACTCTCTTGATTATATGTTGTTTCAACATTAATTAAATAAATTTGTCTAACTTCTAAATATGTTTGTGATATAATATCTTTTAGGAGTACCTTGTTTACATGTGTATTTTTTTGTTGTTAATTTTTTTTTATGTTAATATAAGATATTCCAACAAGAACAAATAAAAAGGATGAGAAATGTGATTGAGAATAATGTCAAGGTACATACACAAATTCATTATGATAGATGAGATATGGGTATTTATATGATCTGAATTATATTGAGAATGAAATGGGATACAAATAAAAGTATAGAAATGAATACATAAATATAGTGAAGCCCAACTTCTATTAATGAATAAAATTGTACAACACAAACTGGCTAGAATGGTGGTAGCTTATCTTTGAAGAGAAAGAGATGTCGACTATGCTCACTCACAAAATGATGATTACAAAAAGGCTAAAAAGCATATTTTACCATGAATCTAAAAAAAGAGAGGAAAAATCCCTAACCCTAGAATATGAAACACCCAAAGTATTGTGAGCCCCGAGGTGGTTAGTTGATACATCAACTTCCTAAGGGTGAAACGTTTCCATATATCTCTTTTTGGGGCACATAATTTCTCATTAGAAAAAACTATACAAGAATTAAAAATTTTGGTTGGGGCCAATTTATGTGATTTACACCCCTAGCCCCCAAAATGTCCAAAAAATATATTTATGGCCTCAAAACAACCCTGGAAGTTTGGGACCTGAAAAACCATAGAAAAACTGCCAAGAAGATAGAGAACCATTGAGTTAGTGGAAGAGGTGGGTTGTCATCGATATCCAGCTCTATAATTACTCCTGCCTTATGAAGAAATGGTCTCCATTGCATCAAGTTCCCTCATTAGATGGGGAAACTTCTGTTGAATTTGGCTCTTGGTGAAGACGCTACCTTGTTTTGACGACCTGATGGAGATATATGTTCTGTTGGTGGGTGCATTTCATCTACGTATCCATGATTTTATCAATTTTTCCCTGCTCAAGGTAGTCAGGGTTGAGTTCTATAGGGGCCAAGTTCTCAACTACCTCTAAGGTGTCTAGTAGAGGTGGAAAATACGGGTGAAAAATATTCGCATTAAGGACTATATGCAGGCCAAGGAACGGGGGAATACTTAATTCAAAATCATTATAACCTACAACCTTGGTGATGGTTTAAGGTCCATATTGAAGTGGGTGAAGCTTGCGATGGGGTCTTGAAATGAACTCTTTCTACAAATGTAACTAGAGATTATCACCAACCTGAAACTTGTGTGGAACCCAATGTTGTTCATGTCACTGCTTGTAATTGCCATTGGCTTTTTGCAAGGTTTCATGGAATTGTTGGCAGATGTGTTGAATCCTTTCAACAAATTTTTCTACCTTATCAACCTCAGTTTGAGTATGGGTATATTTTTCCCATGTGGATGAAATGGGCAGGGTTATGTCAATTGGGGCTAATTGATGGAACCCCAAGAACACCTGAAAAGGTTCGTGTCTAGTAGAGATATAAAGGGATTGATTGTAGATATGTTGAACATAAGGAAGACTCTCATACCATGTGTGGGTATGTTTGGAGTTGTACATTCTTAGTATATGCACAATCTTCTTGTTGACTACCTCCATCTGTCCATTGGTTTGGGGGTGGAAGGAAATTGATTTGGTGAGCTTGGTGTCCATTGATGACCACAAAATGGACTATAATGTACTCAAGAACATGCTATCATGATATGAAATAATAGCCCGTGGTAGCCCAAAATGATCCCAAACATGCTCAAAGAAGTGCTTAGTAGTGGCCTTGACTATGATACTCTTCTTGTAGGGTGTCAAAACCACCATCTTTGAGAATTGATCAATGACCATGAAGTAACATTCATTATCATGCTTAGTTGAAGGTAGAATGAACATGTAATCCAGGCATATACTCCCAAGGCCTATTGAGACTAGGAAAAGGGGTGTATAGACCCTATTTCTTAATGGCAGGTTTGGTGATGGTCCAGGTAGTGCATGATCTTAAGTACTTTCTAACATCTTATTGAAGATTTGGCCATTAAAAATGCTTTTGCAGTATTGCCAAATGTTTCCATGCCAAAGTGTCCTACCACCCAACAGTAATGAGATTCCCAAATAATCTTCACATGATTTATTAAAGGAACACAAAGATGGCCCAGATGGAATATCAATCCATCCTAGAGATGAAAGTCTGGAACTAGGGTTCCTGCACCCAGTGTTTGATACGAGACAATGAAGTTAGGATCACTATCATATATCTGGTACCACCCTGAGGTGTCATGACCACAATAGTTGAGCATTGTGGCTAGTGATGCAACTAGAGGTAAAATAAAGGTAGTTCACAATTCAATTGGTGTTTACCTTCTTGTACTTCATGTTCAAGTGGAATTTTTGTAGGTATGTGGAACACTTCTGGTGGCAGTCATTCTTCTCATGCATTTTCATGAATTTTAGAGCCTTGTGATCAATGTGGATAATCGTTTCCTTTCCCAAAATGTGATTTTTCCACTATCAACATTCCTGCACAATGGAGTACATCTTCTTTTCATAGGTGGGATACCTGGAAAAAACATCATATAGTGTTTCACTATGATAGGAAATTGGATGTCCCTACTCAGTGAGGATGACAATGAGAACATAGTTTGAGGAATCTGTCTCGATATTGAATGATTGTTGTAGATATGGAAATGTGAGGATAGGTGCAAAAAAAAGGTGTTGTTTCATATCCTAGAATGATTTATTCTATGATTCAGACTAGAAAAATTTGGCTTTATCTCTCTCCTTGGTTACTTGAGTTAAGGTCCAAAATATATGAGATAACCCCAACAAAAACCTTTTGTAAAAATTGGTGAGGCTCATGAAGCTGCAAAGCTCTATTAGAGTCATTCGGGATGGCCAATTGAAAATGACTTGGATCTTGGATGGGTTCACATGCACACCATGTTCATCCATGATTTATCATAAGTATTGGATTCTTTGCATGCCGAATGAGAATTATTCTAGGTTGGCGTATAACTTGTGTTATCATAGGGTGCTCAAGACTTGTTGAATGTGTTGCAAGTGATCTTCCCAGGTCAAACTAAAGATGAGGATGTCATCCAAATAGACCACCATGAAATAGTTTTTGAACAATCACAAGATATAATCCTCCATCCTCATGACTTTCATTGGAGCATTAGTCAAGCCAAAAGGCATGACCAACCACTCATAGAGGCATTGTTTATATTTGAAGGTTGTATTCCATACATCACTTGATTCTATCAAAATATGGCGATAAATCAACTTCAGATCGATCTGATCCCTTGATATGGTCAAGAAGATCATCAATTTGAGGGATCAGGTATTGTTTCTTGACAATTATTTTATTTAGGTCTCTATAATCAATACCGATCCACCACGTTCCATCCTTCTTCTACACCAAGACAATTGGACTCCCATAAGGTCAGGAGCTTGGTCAAATTTGGCCCTTGTAGATGAGATCATGAATTTGATGCTTTATTTCCCCATTCTCCAAAAGGGAACATATATGTATTGGACCATTGGGTAAGGGAGCACAAGGTATCAAATCAATGGGATGTTTGACTTGATAATGCATAGGAACCACTATAGGTGAAGTGAAGAGGTATATGTATTCCTCTACAAGATTCTCCACCTATTTCTATTGTGTAGAGAGACCCCACGTTGAAGTTATAGTAGTCACAATGACCTTTTGTTCCCCTTTTAACCAAACCACGAAGAGGAAAATCTTTGTAGTTTGTGATATTAATTTTCATCAATGTTTTTTCGATATCAATGAAATTACAATAGTCATAACTACCTTGGGTACCTAGTAGGGTTGGCTCCCTAGAGTGATAAAGGCAATACAGGATTGGGAATCATGAAAAACATAATGTTTCCACATATAAGGTTGTTCTAAAAGAACATCAAAAACTTTGAGTGGGGAAAAATCACATGGTACCTCATCTTTGAAGGGCTTGATGCAGTAGGATAGGCGACATTGTTGGTTGACATGAAGGTCTTGTCTCTTCCTCAACCAACTAATGGTGTATGGTTGGGGATGTGAAATATTCTGCAAATTCAATCTCTGGATGACCTTGGTTGATATCAGGTTCTTTTGCCTCTCGCTTTCAACAATGAAATGAAGTGAGGTTACCTTCATCTACTTCTGTGAATGGAAGAGTTGATAACCTTCCTCAAGTTCCTATTACTTGTCTGGTTGGATATTTGTGGTTGTGATGGTAGCACTAGGTTTCACATCTACGATCCACTTTCCCTTATCCTACTCTGAATTAGATTATGAGTTAAGGTCCAAATCATTTTCTGTAATCTCAACCAACAATGATTTCTTTGAGTGGAATTCATTAGTGTTGTGCTAAGGGATTTTCTGTAACTCACACGACTTTCCACTGCCCTTCTTCATCTTCCTATTACCCTTCTTTGGTTCTGACTTGGAATGCATATATTGAGGTTATAATTCCTTCCTTTATCCCTTTTTCTGTGAGTTAGGGCCACATTTTTCATGCTTATGTTGTTGTAGATTTGCACACCCAAACTCCCACTTATTTCGTTACTTAAATTTCTACTCAATTTTGACAACATATAAATAAGTATCTCCCATTGAGGAGATGCACAAGAAATATATTTTTGTTTGGATTTAATTGTGTAGGCTACTTTGGTACTTTATAAATAGGTTACGCTCGAGTATTTGATACCCAAATTTGAGATTAAGGTATGGAAGATGTTAGTGTACTCCAACATTGTGTGGTATCTTTCTTAGCATAGAGTCATCCATATCATGTACTAGTAATCATAGTTTCTAATGGGGTACAAATCCTCCTTGAGGAAAACAAAAGACCACCCAAGTGGGTCTTGTTTCAAATTCCATAGGATCCTCTTTGTTAGGTCTCTCTTAGTAAAATTCCCACAAATATTTGACACGGGGGATGGATTTAAGGAGAGCGAAGGTGATCTTTTCAGTGTTAGAATTTTTTTGAACACAATAATACCCTCCAGTAGATTCATCCATTTATCCAAATAGTTTTCAACTATCTTGCTTCAAATAACAGGATATCAAAGTTAACTTGTACCTTGAAGGGTGTTGCACCTACAAAATGGCTTCTTTTTAAAGGTGCCTCTGCTTCCATCGATGGTCATCGAAGGATCTGGGTGAAGTTGTTCATCATCTCGTTCCAGTGTCATGTGATGGATTTATTGAGAAAAAATTTGAAAGGTTATATTACTCCATCATCTCTCTTTTTTTCCATCATGGGAGGTTGCTTGGGTTGGTGAGAGCGGTCTTCCCCAAGTGAAACTAGCATGAGAGCCAACTCTCTATACCACCTCATCGAGGAAATGCACTGAGAAATAACAAGGAGTAGACTTATTTGATACCACTAATCCATATTATATTGTGAACGAAAGAAGATACAAACAAAAATATAAAAGAGAAAAAATAAATACATTGAAACCCAACTTGTATTAATGAATAAAACCGTAGAACACAAACTGGCTAGAATGGTTGTAGCTTATCTCTGAGGAGAAAGAGATGTTATCTATGCTCATGCACAAAAACATGGTTACAAAGAGGATGAAAAGTTCCTTTTATCATGAATCCTAAAAAACAAATACGAAAAAACCCTAAACATCAAAACCCTAACCCTAGAAGATTAAACAACAAAAGTATTTTGGGCCCTGAGGTGATTAGTTGATATGTCAACTTCTTGGGGGCACAAATGTTTCATATGATCTTCATGGGTGCATGGTAGCTCATTGTAAATAATTATCCTAGGATTATAACTTTTTTCTAGGGCCAAGGCATGCCATTGCAACACCCACCCCCTTGAATGTCCAAAAAACACTCTTTAGGGCCTCAAAACAACCCTTAAAGTTTGGGAACTGAAAAACCATAGAAAAAATTCCAAGAATATAGAGAACCATTGAATTATTGGAAGAGGTGGGAAACCACTGATATCCACCTAGATCACTATAAACTTTCAAAATTACTTTCAAATCTTGTGGAAACTTTAGTTGAAATGTAAAGCTAATCCACTAAAAGGAATTCTGAGTTAATTGAGTGAGTAAATCAACATGAAATTCCTTCCTTGTGGATTTTAGTGCCCATAAAAACACGAGATATGAAGAATTGGGGGAGGAATTGAACCACAAATCTTTTTCAGTGACTGAAATCGTAGTGATGTCATTAAAGTTTTTTCTTAGGGAGTTGCATATCATATGATAATGGTGTAGAGCTAGTAAGAACAGGCATGGATGCATTTTTCTAGGGACTTGTGATCAAGAATGAGGATGTGTGAAAGGGAAGAAATGAAATTTCTTGACAATTGTTAAATGGTATAGGGAGGGAAGGAAAATGAATAGCATCATGAACCAACTAGACCAAGTCCTTTATTTGATAGTTGATATTTATCGTAAGGTACAATTAATAAATAAAATTATCACCACTCTAAGTGTCCTTATTCCATGTGGCCACCTATATGTGTTTTTTTAATTTTATATCACTTTTTGTATGACAATTCTTGGTAAAATGATGGGTGCAAAACAAATATTCATAGTGTTGGATCTCTTGTAGGTCCAAGAAGATCTCTCCATGGATATTTATTTATCTATCATCTTCCCAATTGACAGTGCACATCAATAATTAATAAAGTAGTCATTCCCATCACCTTCAATATTGCACAAACCTTTACAACATATCACATCATATAAAGGGTTGAGGATGGGTAATAAATCGACAAAGGAAATGTAATCAAGTAGTATGATAGATGGTGTTTTGAGTTTTTTTAATAATTTATTTTATCTTACAATTCCCTATAAAAATAGATTAAATTAGTCAAATCATAATAATCAATCAATCATAAAATGGAAATTTACATTTCAAAACTATTTGAAAATTTTCACAATATTTCATTTAATATGTAATTTGTATGTTTAATAAAAACATAGATCTCTATAAAGTTGTAATACCATGTATGGGAGATGATACTTTCCTAATGCTAGAAGGTTAAGGAAGTTAGTGACCTGAGTATGGGGAAGCTAGTGCGGAAAAGATACGATCAATACATGAACTATTCATTTTTATATTCCATGTGATTGATATGGTGGATAATGGATTTTATCACCTAAAAATCTCTCACAACGTTATATAGGTGATTATCAGAATCATCATCAACACAACATAGAAAAATTCTAACACATGGCAATAATACACCATTTCAGCAGAGTAACCAAAACTATGGAAAATGGGTATTTATCAATCTTTGTGACTTTCTTGTTAGAGTTGTTTACTACTTGCGCATATGTTTCTTTGATAGCCACAAAAATATGAAAACATCATAAACTCAACCACCTTGGTGCAATACATGTAGAAAATCCCATTAACAATACTCTATAGATGGTGTACTAGGAGCCTCAAGCTCCATCCACATTGAAGGCCAATTCCTATGGTGGTTTCATGTCTACTAAAACATAGAATACCACAATTCAAATGTGCACCATTCCCACTTGAAACTATCTTTAAAAAATAATGAAGCTTGGCTATAAAAGGATTCCATGAGGCTACATTTCAAAGAAGGAAGACATTACAAAGTTATGTTTCTTGGAAAATTCTTTAGATCCTGTATCTTGAGCTATTATCTTGTGCAACCATAGCTACAAGCTTGTGTTTGGCCTCTCCCATTAGAGATATCGAGAAAACTTCTTCATTGTATTAGAGAGAGAGAGAGAGAGAGAGAGAGAGAGAGAGAGATCCATGGCTTGGAAACAATATTTCGTCATTTTACTCAAGCATAATTCTTCTTTTTTTTACATAGTAATTTGCATGACTGTTTCTTTGAATATCGCAAAAGTTCCATGATTGTGTCATCACTAATTTGTGAGACACATGCATCTGTCTATGTGTAGATCTACACAAGTCATTTCATTTGCTAATTTGTGCAATTATTTTAGTTTCAATTTAGATTTAGGTAGTAGGTTTTATTTTTTTTCACTTTATAAGCCTAAAAGGTCTAGCTTCAAGTTCATTATTACATGGTAGTTAGTCAATATAGATTGGTAGGGAGGTAAAAATAATCTAGTTTCCTTTTTTCTTGCCAAATGGATGGCTACTCGAGCACATGCAATTTTAATTATATATTTTTCATCATTAATCATCTTTCTCTTGAGACTAGAAGAAACTATTCTCATCCTAGTATGATCTTTACCTATCACTTTTTGGTGATCTTGGTAGATTATAAAGGTTTGGAGGCTTATTCATCTCCCTTAAAAATTGACCAACAAATTTAGGGAATAACTGGTTGGATTAAAGCACCCATACNNNACAACAAATTTAGGGAATAACTGGTTGGATTAAAGCACCCATACATGTGCATATCTTCATTTTTTTTTTCAATTCAATACTAGGGAGTTAAAATAATAAAGGACCATAAATTTTCCACCTATTTTTACAATCTAGGGAAGTTTCATTTTCCAAAGTTTTTTCAAATACAGACACTTAAGGAGCTAAATATTGAAAGAAACCTAAATGTTCACATATTGACAGTCTAGGATTAGTTTTATTTTCAAGCAATTTCAAATTTCGCAAAGTTGCAATTTACATTTTGAGCTTAATTAGGGAAAATTAATGGACTCGACGATGTCCACATGCTATAATTTTTCTCATAAATATTTTCACACTTAGTACTTGCACACATTTTCACCCACACACTAAGGACTTGGGAATTCCCCTCTTTTGAGTATGTTCTTCTCCATGTGCCCAAAAGTGACCTAGGAGAATAAAAAAAATTAAGGAGTTTTAACTAAATCCTTCATCACACCCTTAAGAAAAAAAAAATGGTTCATGAACTTGGTTCCAAATTTTTAAAATAAAATTCTAACAGACGAAGTAAAATCCTCCCTCAAGTGGTCACGAAATAATTTTTAGCATTGGCTAGGATTTTGGGGGTAGGTATCCAAATAATACCCCGTTATCTCTTTTCATATGAAACATAAAATTTGACTCTTGTGGTGCTTTTAAAATAATTTATACCATACAAAGTGAAAACCTGTTTGGTGACCTGTCTTCTCTTCTATAACATCCCGCTCTACTGAGCACAAATTTATTGACATATTATTTTAGGACACTTGCATGCAAGTGATTCGATTATGGTAAATTATGACTTTGTTTCGATTATGGGTCATTTATGATGATGATGATGATGTAATGTGACTTATAAATATTTTGATGTACATGTATTGGCATATGTTATTGATGAGTTTTACTGAGTGTGTAGGAAACATGACAGGTTATGGATGTCGATGGCATCAATGGAATTCCTTGGACCTTATATTGAGTCAGGGAGTGGATTCTATTTTGATTGAGTATTTCATTTTACGCTCATGTGACATATGATTGATTAAAGTATGATTTATGTATATGGATTATTGATAGTGTTTTTTTCATTGGATGCAGGCTTGAAGATGCTTGCTAATATGACTCACATAAGGAGTAGAGGGGCCATGCACAGAAATCGAAAATTGAGGGAGAGGTGTGGCAATGTCCCTGCCACAACCTACTAACATTCCCGCTGTAGTCGAATGGTAGGTTAACAATTACCTAGTTCGATAGGTCCACGATGTCGTGAGTGCATACTGAGACAACCGCTCACGAAGATTCTAAAGGGCGTGAAATAAGGCAGAGTTCTTATTCCTTAGAATCCCTTAGTCTCTCACAAGGTCGATTGAGTGGAGTGTTGACTCTAAGGGTCAAAAAAAATTCCAAAACCAGTCAAAGGCGAGTGGCAACCTTGGAGCACAGAGGTGTGTCTTGAAGGGCACGTCACGTAATTAAAAACTTGAGTCAATAAATCTAAGTAGCCTAGAAAACATTGAAATGATTAGACCTTGTTGGAATAAAATAATTAATTAAATTGTAAATTATTAATTATAAAGCCCAACAAAAGTCTAAGCCTAATTCTAAGTCTAAATTTAATTAAAGGACTAAATGAATTATGACATAAGTTAAAATATTGGAGAATAATCAAACGATAGGAAAAAGGGGAATACAATTTAAAGGTTGGATAAAATGCACATGTGTGCATGAAAATAATAAAAAGGATTTTTAAAATAGAAAGAAATAAAATATGAGAGAATAAGTGTACACATAGAATAATATCTAGAGTCAAGCTACCACTGATTCTAACTAGAAGAAGACTCATAATCCAACTCCAACTAAGATCTAGTTAGGAGACACTCATTAAATGAGATTTTGGGGATCAAAGGGATAACTAAGAGAGAAAATATAAACACATTGGGGAATGTGAGGGGAATTGACTTTTTAAATAAAATAAAAATGGTAATTACTTGTGAAAACTTGGGGAGAGTGTGATAAATAAAATAAAAATGGTAATTACTTGTGAAAACTTGGGGAGAGTGTGAAACGTGTGTGGGTGAATAATCATAATTAATTTAATCTAAACAGTTAACTATTTGTGCATGAGGACATGTGTTAGGAGGAAATTTTTATAAAACAAATGGTGTAGAAGGAAAAAAGATTTGACTTATTCTTGGTAAGGTTATGCTGCCAAAATTGTTTTGACAGAGTTTTACTTGTGAGAGTTGGGATACAAGGATTGTAGAAAGAGTGGAAGCTCTACGTTGCGAGGAAATTCTTGGAGCTATTGTTTGTTGGTTTCGGTGTGTGGCCCCTTTGAGGCTTGGGGGGATAAGGGGGAAGAAGAGTACTCCTAGCATTGGTTGGGAGGTACCGATGAAGTCTTTTGATTAGAAGGAGAAGGAGAAGAAATTTGCACAGGGGGCTAAGGGGGAAGAAGAGTACTCCTAGCATTGGTTGGGAGGTACCGATGAAGTCTTTTGATTAGAAGGAGAAGGAGAAGAAATTTGCACAAAACTCTAGATTGAGATAGGCATCAATTATCGATTCCTTCGGTTACGGTAATATTTTTTCAATTTGTTGTAAAGAGAACATTATGAATATTGAAAATTTAATTGTATGGCCGAATGGATTTTAGACATTGAAGGTTTAAATTTATGTAAATTAGAAGTACTCTGGTAGAGGTTTATTATTCATATATATTATTTGGGTTCTACCAAGGATTCAATGTATCGTGTCCAATATTTGTTTCTTTATATATATATATATATAGTATCTGTGTGTGGATGTAACACCCTTAAATTTTATTTCTTTCATGCGTTTTAATTCTAAGTTAATGTTATAGTATTCCTGTAGATTGTAAAGAGGTGAATACCTGAGTGAGTATAAACTTTAAGTCGTGGTTATTGCACACTACATGAAACTCATAGAGTCTTTCTGCATGTTATATGTTTATGAAAAATAGTCAATTATTATTTTGATTGAAGGGTTTTGTTTAATATTAAGCTGTTGGTTATATATTTTTATCCTGTGAACGAGCATTCATATTACTGTACTATTATCATTTCATGTTATTTAAGAAGGTCTTTTTGGAAGTAAACATCGACCTACATATATGTTATATATTATATATAACATATATGTTATATATTATTCCAAAACTTATAAGTGAGGTGTAGATCTGACATTTGTCATGTAACTAAATTATTAACGTATCCATGAGCGTTAGAGTTTTATGTATTCTTAGTATTTTGGTTTCTGATTAGATTCATGTGAGATAAACAATACCTCCACATTAGAAATATTTTACTCTTGCTCTTAATCTTTCTTTCACTTATGATATCGTTTTATAATGCTTGGTTCAAATGTATTTATGTTCTTGAAGTTTCTCCAAGTAATCGATACCGATTTTTGCTTCGAGTTGAACTATTAGAAGACAACCAACAGATCCCTTTCGTATTTCCATTTACAAATCTTTATATATCCTTTCCTCAGTGTGAAAATATTTTGTTTCTCAAATTATTTTTTGAAAGAGAAAGTCCACTTAACTGACAGTTAGATCAAGGAGTCCTCATCAACATTCTCCTTATATAATTGATTTCTTCTATTGTGAAACCTTACTTACTATTTTAACCTTACAAATAAGTCCGTTGAAGACTTATAAATACTCTGATTATTAACATTTCATCTTTTTAGAAAACTGTAGATCCTAAACCTTTAGTATTCAAATACCACGTTTATATTTAAGTGAGGAATAATTTAGGCTATTATCATATAGATATAATAAAAATATTAATCATGTCCATTACCTTTCCTCATTGCGAAAAGAAGTTGATTCTCAGCCATAGAGTTTAACCCTGTGTGGTTAACTCGATGCTTTATCTATTTACTTGTGGTCCTTATGTTTCAATATCGAATAAATCTTTGATTACATGTAGTTTCTACACCATGATTGACGATTGTGGAAATTTTGATGCATCGTCAAGAACTTTGTTTTAGTTGTAAGTTGACTTTTATTTATCACCAATTTGAACTCTAGTTGCTTATTTACGCGAAATAATAGGAATATGTTCTTTTTCCTCCTAGCAACGAAAAAATAAGATCATGGAATAGTTAGGATGTTGATCGCCTCTCCTCTTTAGCTTAAGTAAGACTGTTTGACACTAAGATTGTTCGCTAATGCATGCACAAGTTAAATCCATTCAATACTTTTTCCTTTCCATTTAGTACTTATCATGGCACAACCACATAATGGCAGTAAACATTCCTTATAATTTGACTTATTAATTTACAAGAGTGTGGTTTAGGGTTAGTGTGGTATACTAAAAAGTTAGATAAGTTATTGATATACATATGTATTGGATAAGTGTTCAATGTTTATGTATATATGTTGTAGTGATATTCTTTTTAATAAACACGTTAAATAATTTTTCTTCTATTGGTTTAGTTGTTATAATAAATTTTTAATCATAGATGTTTACTCCTAGAAAAATTTAGTAATGATAACTCTTGATGTATTAGTAAGATATGCATTATAGAGTAGACTCCATTACTATACTATCTTTATATGTTATGTTGTTAGAGTATTATTTCAGTTACTTTCTTATGGTTGACTTGAGTTCAGAGTTTGAATAGTGGGAATTAGACACCTTCTTGTTCCTTAGAATGAATGGAAATCCTTACACCTTAAATGGTCAAAATCAATCGAATGAATCCTGGACTTGATTGCCGATTATGTGTCTTGAATGTCATAATATTGCAGGGTAGGATTGGGTGGGTAGACATTGTTGTCTTGAATTGTTTTGTGAATCTGATGATCAATATGTTCACGTGTTATACATGTTAATTTTTTCTTGATATTGTATCTTGACCTTATTATGAAGTTGACGTTGAGTAAGAATAATGTCATTGATTAATCATATTCGTTTACATTTACGTTGTGTACGGAGGGGTTCTTACATATGGTATCAAAGTGGGCTCAAACTTGCGACTTTGGACCATTACACCTTCCACTGTGTTAAATAAATTATTAAAAATATATCACTAATTAAATTTTTAAAATTGTCCATGCAGGTAGTCATGGTTATAGGACACAGGGGAAGTAGAAAACGTGGTGTTGGAGGAAGAGGTGTGACACCTCCGATAGTATCCACGCCAGAGGGGTCTAACCCCAAGGAGAAGAACATACCACTGATAAGGAGCAAGTTGTTGTAGGAGATGTGGTAGGTATGATGAGATTCTTCAAGAGGATTTCAGAGGCGTTGATGAATCGCCTAGATCAAGATGAGGTAGAGAATTTGTGCCCAATGAGGGTTCACAGCATGCCCCAAATGGTAGTAGTAGTATACACAAATAACTAGAGAAGGTGAAGTTTCCTGAGTTCTGGGGTGCCCCGGAGGGCTTAGCCGCCAAGGCATGATTGGTGAACATGGTGATGTGCTTCACACTTCATGATTACACCTCAAACATGAAGGTTCGCATGGAGGTCTTCCAATGGAAAGGGAGCACTCTAATTTGGTGGAAGATTCTCCTACCTCAACTAAACATGGACGTCAAAGACGTGACATGGAATTTTTCAAGGAAAGATTCCAAGAGAGGTACTTTTTCAAGGAATTCATGGAGAATAAACTTAATGATTTTAACGCCTTATGACAGGGTGGTTGCATGGTGCTAGAGTATGAGGCCAGATTCATGGAACTACTTAGGTATGCTCCACATATGAACACAGAGAAGTTAAAGGTTGAAAAGTTTGTGTTCGGACTTAACTTCAACATTCGTGTGAAGGTGAGGATCCTATTGCCTTAGACATTGCATGAAGTAGTTTAGAAGGCCCTCATAGCTGAGGAAGAAATGAACAATGAGGTTGAGGGTAGGAATACTTCTAGACCAACTAGAAAAACAACATAAGGAGTGCAACATCATCAAACACCAACCGAATAGACTTTGGGTCATTGAGATATGCCTACAGGAACTATGTTCATGACACCATGATGACAGACTCCTCAGTAGAGGAATCCTTATAGAGGACCACAAAAAAACAACATTTTAAGCCTGTTCAACAGAACATACCAAGATCATAGAATGCTAAGCCAACAACTTCTACTTCAGGAACTAGGAGTACTGGACCAAAGACTCAATGTTGGACATGTGGAGAGCCACATTACCAATGAGATTGTCCGATTGAGAAGGCTAGAGCAGTCAAATCATCATGACCCACTACAGTTGGAGATTGGGGCATGACCCACAGGATACATGCAGCGGTGACCAACTGCCAGACCAAGCACCAATCCACTATGCTTGAGACGTTAGGTACAATTGTTGACCAAAAAATTAGTATTTTGATAGATCCAAGTGCTATAGAGAGATTTATCTCTAGTGAAATGATAAAGAGAATTAAGGTAAATGTAGTCGAGCAGGACAAGTTTAGATATGTAAAAATGACATCAGTTTCCAAACAGAGAGTTGGAGGAAAAGTTATGGAATGTGGCATTAACTTATGAGATTTTGTAATGATGGTATATATTTATTTCATGATATTAGGATCTTATGAAATAGTGATAGGCATGGATTGGCTGGAATCACATGATGTGATACTTAACTGTAAGATGAAACAATTAAGTTTGAAAGATGATTTGGGATAGAGTAGAGTGATTGTAGGAAGGAACCAGGGGGTGTCATTGAGATTTATTTCTTCCCTACAACTATGGAAGAGTATGCGCAAAGGGGAAAGCTTTATGAAATCTTAGAGCTAAATGAAAAGGGTGAGGCAGAAGGATTGAAAAACCTTCATGTAGTGAAAGAGTTTGCATATGTGTTTCCAGAAGAGTTACTAGGTTTGCTTCCCGAAAGAGAGTTGGATTTTAAAATAGAATTGAAGCCTGGAACTGAACCGATATAGAGAATGCCATATCGAATGTCAACATATGAATTACAAGAGTTGAACATGCAATTGAAGGAATTGTTGGACTTGAGACTTATACGTCCAAGTGTGTTGCCTTGGGGTGAGCCAATTATTTTCGTGAGAAAGAAGGATGGAACGTGGAGAATTTTTATTGACTATCGTCAATTGAACAAAGTGACTATCAATAACCAATATCCATTTCCCCAAAAAGATGATTTATTTGACTAGATGAAGGGAGCGACGATGTTTTCAAAGATTGATATGAGATCAGGATATCATCAATTACGGATTAAGGAAGAAGATATCCCTAAGATTGCATTTAAGACGATATTCAGACACTATGAATTTATAGTTTTACCATTTGGTTTGACAAATGCCCCGGGGGTATTCATGAGTTTGATGAATTGACTGTTTCCCGAACACTTGGACAAGTTTATTCAAGTATTTATTGATGACATATTGATTTATTCTCGGACACAAGAAGAGCATAATGAACACTTAATATTGGTCCTATAGTGTCTACGAGAAAATAAATTGTACTGGAAGCTATCAAAATGTTCTTTTTACCAATTGAAGATTCATTACTTGTGACATATCACATCTGGTGAAGTTATCGTTGTGGATCCAACGAAAGTTTAGGCTATTATGGAATGGCCAGCATCGAAAAAAGTACAATAAGTACATAGATTTATGGGTTTAGCAGGATATTACCGACGATTCGTCGAAGGTTTTTCGAACATAGAAAATCTGATCACGAAATTGCAAAAGAAAAACAAGAAGTTTGTTTCAACAAAGAAATACGTGGAAAATTTTTAAAATCTTAAAGAGTTGTTGACAACAACACCAATACTAAAAGTCCCCAACATGGACAAGGAATTCTTGGTAAGCACAGACACATCCAAGGAAAGTTTAGTTGGAGTTTTGATGCAAGAGGGTCGAGTGATCGCTTGCATTTCAAGGAAATTGAGAAAACATGAAGATAACTACGCAACACATGACATGAATTTATTAGAAATTGTATATTCCTTGAGAGTTTGGAGGCATTGTCTGATTGGACAAAAATTTGAATTAAATACAGATCACTGTGGTTTGCAGCATATTTTCACACAGAGTGACTAGAACATGCGAAAAGGCATTGGTCATAATTACTTAGCGAATACAACTTCGAGATTAATTACATTAAAGGAACGGTGAACATAGTGGCAGATGTGTTGAGTCAGAGACCATGCATATTCTTGGTAATACCTCTTAAGACGAATCTTGAAGAAAAGATTCTAACTTTACAGATTGACGATGAATGGTATAAAGAAGTTAATTATAATATTGGATGAAATACCATGATGGTACTGAAGTTTGAAGGTTATTCTTTAGACAACGATGGA
>CBVK0101294501.1:0-15228 GCA_900067695.1 Picea abies | reverse complement strand
GGTGATATGTATAGAATGTCAGCAAGTGAAGGCTGAACATAGACATCCAACAAGATTTTTAAAGCCACACGTTATTCCTTAATCGAAATGTTAAGTCATTTCGATGGAATTTTTGTTGGATTGCCATTGACAACAGGGAGACGTGAGTCGATTTTTGTGGTATTTGACACTCTGATGAAGAGTGAAAACTTTATTCCAATGCGTATGACATATCATGACCATATATAGCCAGAGTTTTTGTTAACAATATTGTGAGGTTACATGGAGTACCAATAAGGATCATATCTGATCAGAGATTGGTGTTTATAGGATGATTTTGGACCATTTTCCAAGAGGCCTTAGGCACACAACTAAACTTTAGAATAACATATCACCTAAATACAAATGAGAAAACAAAAAGAACGAACCAGATTTTGGAGGATATGTTACGTATGTACGTAATGGACCAACAAAAAAAATGTTAATATTTCTTGCCACTAGTAGAGTTTGCATACAACAACAAATATCATAGTACGATTAAGATGACACCATTTGAGTTTCTTTATGGATGACCGTGTCATATGCCAATGAGTTGGGATTGACTTGAGGATAGGGTTTGGGTAGGACCGTAGGTGATCCAAGAAATGGAAGAACATATGAAATCAATAATATAGAGGATTAACAAAGCACAAGATCTTCATAACAACTATGTTGATGCGCATCGTGTTGACCGAAATTATGAATTTGGCGACAAAGTTTTCTTGCGGGTAAAACCACACAAGAGTTCAATCCATTTTGGAAAGGGTGCTAAAATATCTCCTAGATTTGTGGGACCTTTCGAGGTTGTGGAAAAGAAAGGAACCATGGCTTATCGACTAGCCTTTCATGATTCTTTGAGGTGTACACATGATGTGTTTCATGTAGTTTGTTTGCGACATTATATTAGTGATTCATCACATGTTATTGACATGAGTTCCTTGCAGGTGTCAGACGAGGGTGCTCTCATGATGAATCCAATCCAAAATCTGGAAAATCACATTTGATAGATACGACGTCGAATAGTTGATCAGGTCAAGGTCTAGTGGGACAAATATAGTCCACACTTAGCTACCTGGGAGGATGCATACGAGATGTGTAAAAAATTTCCTTACTTGTTTGATATATTATACATGCATATTTTTGTATGATACATTTATTTACTTGCATTTATATACTATACAAACTTTGAGATGAAGTTTGAAACAAGAGGGGCGTATCTAACATCTTGCTCTATTAAGCACACTTTTATTGACATATTCTTTGAGGACACTTGCATTCAAGTGATCTAGTTATGCTATATTATGATTTCGTTTCGATTATAGGTTATATATGATGATGATGATGTATTGTGACTTATAGATATTTTGATGTATATGTATTGACATATGCTATTGATAAGTTTTCCTGAGTGTGCAGGACACATGACAAATTTTGGATACCGATGGAATCAATGGAATTCCTTGAACTTTAGATTGAGTTAGGGAGTGGATTGTATTTTGATTGAGTATTTAATTTTATGCTCATGTGACATTTGATTGATTATAGTATGATTTATGTATATGGATTATTGACACTATTTTTTTCGGTGGATGAAATCTTGACGATGATTTCTAATCCAACTCACATAAGGAGTAGAGGGGTCATGCACAAAAATAAGACATTGAGGGAGAGGTGTGGCAGTGTCCTTGTCACAGACTACTAGCACTCTTTCCATGCCGAATGGTAAGTTAACGATTACCTAGTTCGATAGGTCCACGATGACGTGAGGGCAGACTAAGAGACTCGCTCGCGAAGATTATAAAGGGTGTGAAATACGGTAGAGTCATTATTCCTTAGAAGCCCTTAGTTTCTCACAAGGTCGACCAAGTGGAGTGTCGAATCGAAGGGTCAAACAAACTTCCAAAACTAGTCAAAGGTTATTGGCACCCTTGGAGCATGAAGGTGTGTCTTGAAGAGTACATCACGTAATTAAAAACTTGAGTCGATAAATCTAAGTTGCCTAGAAAACATTGAAATGATTAGACCTTGTTGGAATAAAATAATTAATTAAACCATAAATTATAAATTATAAATCCCAACAAATGTCTAAGACTAAGTCTAATTCTAAATTTAATTAAAGGACTAAATGAATTATGACATAAGTTAAAATATTGGAGAATAATCAAACTTTAGGAAAAAGGGGAATAAAATTTAAAGGTTGGATAAAATGCACATGTGTATGAAAATAATAAAAAATATTTTTAAAATAGAAAGAAATAAATATGAGAGAATAGGTGTACACATAGAATAGTATCTAGAGTCAAGCTACCACTAAGTCTAACCAGAAGAATACCCCTAATCCAACTCCAACTAATATCTAGTTAGGAGACACTCATTAAATGAGATTTTGGGGAACAAATGGACAACTAAGAGAGAAAATAGGAAAACATTGGGGAGTGTGAGGGAAATTAACTTTTTAAATAAAATAAAAATGGTAATTACTTGTGGAAACTTGGGGAGAGTGTGACAAATGTATGGGTGAATAATCATAATTAATTTAAACTAAAAATTTAATTATTTGTGCATGAGGACATGTGTCAGGAGGAAATTTGTATAAAACAAATGGTGTAGAAGGAAAATAGATCTGACTTATTCTTGGTAAGGTTATGCTGAAAAAATTGTTTTGACTGAGTTTTAAGTGTGAGAGTTGGGATACAAGGATTGTAGAAAGAGTGGAAGCTCTACCTTGCGAGGAAATCCTTGGAGCTATTGTTTTTTGGTTTTAGTGTGTGGCCCCTTTGAGGCTTGGGGGGCTAAGGGGGAAGAAGAGTACCCCTAGCATTGGCTAGGAGGTACTGATGCAGTCTCCTAATTAGAAGGTGAATGAGACAGAATTTGCGCAACACTCCAAATTGAGATCGACATCAATTATCTACTCCTTCAGTTACAGTAATAATTGTTTCAATTTGTTGTAAAGAGAACATTCTCAATATTGAAAATTTAATTGTATGGCCAAATGGATTTTAGACATTGAAGGTTTCAATTTATGTAAATTAGAAGTACTTTGGTAGAGGTTTATTATTCATATATATTATTTGGGTTCTACCAAGGGTTCAATGTATCGTGTCCAATATTGTTTTCGCTTCCGTGCATTTCAGTTCTAAGTTATTGTTCCAGTATTCCTGTAGATTGTAAATAGGTGAATACCTGAGTGAGTATAAACTTTAAGACGTGGTTGTTGCACACTAAATGAAACTCATAGATTTTTTCCGCATGCCATATGTTTATGAAAAATAGTCAATTCGTTTTTTTATTGAAGAGTTTTGTTTAATCTTAAGCTGTTGGTTATATATTGTTTTAGCTTGTGAATGAGAATTCATAATAATGTATTATTATCATTTCCTGTTATTTAAGAAGGCATTTTGGAAGTAAATATCTATGTACATATATGTTATATATAACATAGAACATATATGTAAAGATGGTATATATGTTATATATTATATATAACACATATGTTATATATTATTCCAAAACTGATAAGTGAGGTGTAGATCTGAAATTTGTCATGTAAGTAAATTATTAGCGTATCTATGAGCGTTAGCATTTTATGTATTCTTAGTATTCCGGTTTCTGATTAGATTCCTATGAGAAAACAAATACCTCTACATCAGAAATATTTTATGCTCTCTTAATCATGCTTTCACTTCCGATATCATTTTATAATATTTGGTTCAAATGTATTTATGTTCTTGAAGTTTCTCCAAGTAATTGATACAAATTTCTTCTTCCAGTTGAATGATTAGTAGACAACCAATGTATCCCTTTCATATTTCCATTTACGAATATTTAGATATCCTTTGCTCAATGTGAAAATATTTTGTTCCTCAATTTTTTTTTGAAAGAGAAAGTTCACTTAACTGATAGTTAGATCGAGAAGTCCTCATCAACGTTCTCCTTATCTAATTGATTTGTTTTGTTTTGAAACCTTACTTAGTATTTTAACCTCACAAACAAGTTCGTTGAAGACTTATAAATACTCGAGGATTATTAACATTTCATTTTTTTAGAAAATTGTAGATCCTAAACCTTTAGTATTCAAATACCACGTTTATATTTAAGTGGGGAATGATTTAGGTTATTACCATATAGATATAATAAAAATATTAATCATGTCCATTACCTTTCTTCATTGCGAAAAGAAGTTGATTCTCAACCATTAAGTTCAACCCTGTGTGGTTAGATCGATGCTTTACCGAGAATCTACCTCCACTAACCACCATAACCATATGATACTCAATCATTTATCTATTTACTTGTGGTCCTTGTGTTTCAATATCAAATAAATCTTTGATTGCATGTAGTTTCTACACCATGTTTGACGATTGTGGAAATTCTGATACATACTCAAGAACTTTGTTTTAATTGTAAGTTGACTTTTATTTATCACCAATTTGAACTACAGTTTCTTATTTATGCGAAATAATAGGAATATTCTCTTTTTTCTCGTGGCAGTGAAAACCGTAAGATCATGGAATAGTGAGGATGTTGATCACCTCTCCTCTTTAGCTTAAGTAAGACCATTTGGCACTAAGATTGTTCGCTAATGCATGAACAAGTTAAATCCCTTCAATTTAGATTTGTGCTCCAAAAACTTCTACTGTGATAAATGTTGGCATTCTTAAATATTTACATTTTATTTTTCCCAATTCTCATATTTTGAAAACTAGAGAAGTCACTTTTAAAATTTACTTCACGGGGATATGCCACTTGGACGTGAGTTGTGTTTATTTTTATTTTTTTAAAGGGTGTTTAGATCAAATAATAAGGAATTATTGTATCTCGATTGAGAGTGAAGTCATGTTGAGATAATCCGTGGATTCATTATGTGTATACAAGTATTTGTTATTTACCTTTAGTTACTATCCTTCCACTTGATCTCATAATTTTTTATATAAAGAATATTAGATGAAATTCTATTTCCCTTATTACATGGTAAGAGCTTAGTTGCACGTTAGGACAATGGAGTATTTAGAGAAGAAGTTATTTTATTAAATATTCTTAGGGTTGGATAATTAAAATATCATTAGCAAATGCTTATGTATAGTAAATATTGGCACTTAGCCCTACTCTATTAATTTCAAGTCTTAATTTACATTTACTAATGATAAAATGTAATAAATCCTTGAAATTATGAATGGATTAAAAATCAATAATAGAATTTACTTTATGCTTATTTTTCTAAAGGAAAAATTGAAAGAGACAAGTGCATATGTTACTTTTGCCTTGCCATTTAGTACATATAATGGCACAACCATGGAATGTTATAATGGCACAACCATGGAATGTCAGTAGACGTTCATTATAATTTGACTTATTAATTTACAAGAGAGTGGTTTAGGGTTGGTGTGGTACAATAAGGAGTTAGATAAGTTATTGATCTACATATGTATTGGATAAGTGTTCAATGTTTATGTATACATGTTGTAGTGATATTCTTTTTAATAAACATGTTAAATAATTTTTATTATATTGGTTTAGTTGTTATAATGCATTTTTAATCGTGGATGTCTACCCCTAGAAAAATTTAGTAATGATAAATCCTTGATGTATTAGTAAGAGAAGAACTATAGAGTAGAAAGCATTACTCTACTATCTTTATATGTTATGTTGTTAGAGTATTATTTCAGTTAATTTATGATGGTTGACTTGAGTTTAGAATTTGATTAGTGGGAATTAGACACCTTCTTGTTCCTCAGAATGACCGAAAATCCTTAGGCATTAAATGGTCAAAATCAATCGAACAAATCTCAGACTTGATCGCCGATTATGTGTCTTGAATTTCCTAACCTTGCAGGGTAGGATTGGGCAACTAGACATTGTTGTCTTGAACTGTTTTGTGAATCTGATAATGGATATGTTCACGCGTTATACCTGTTAATTCCTTCTTGATATTGTATCTTGACCTTATTTTGAAGTTGACGTTGAGTAAGAATAATGTCATTGATTAATCATTGTCGTTTACATTTATGTTTTGTACGGAGGGGTTCTTACATATGGTATCAGAGTGGGTTCAACCCTATGACTATGGATTGTTAATTCTTCCACTATGTTAACTAAATTATTAAAAATATATCACTAATTAAATTTTGAAAATTGTCCATGCAGGTAATCATGGTTAGAGGACGTAGGGGAAGTAGACACCATGGTGCTGGAGGAAGAGGTGTGACACCTCCGATAGTATCCACGCCAGAGGGGTCTAACGAGGAAGAGGTGTGACACCTCCGATAGTATCCACGCCAGAGGGGTCTAACACCCAGGGAGAAGAACATACCACTGAGTAGGATCAGGTTGTTGTAGGAGATGTGGTAGGTATGATGATATTCTTCCATAGGATGTTAGAGGCATTTATGAACCGCTTGGATCGAGATGAGGGTATAGCGTCTATTCCCAATGAGGGTTCACAGTGTGCCCAAACTGGTAGTAGTAGTACACACAAAGAACTAGAGAAGGTGAAGTTTCCTGAGTTCTGGGGTGCCCCAGATGGATTAACTGTCGAGGCATGGTTGGAGAACATGGAGATGGTATTCCTAATTCATGATTACACCTCCAACATGGAACATGGAGATGGTATTCCTAATTCATGATTACACCTCCAACATGAAGGTCCGCATGGCATTCTTCCAATTGAAAGGGAGCGCTCTACTTTGGTGGAATATGATCCTACCTCAAATAAACATGGTCATTGAAGACATGTCATGGGAGTTGTTCAAAGAACAATTATGGGATAGGTACTTGTCCGAGGAATTCATTGAGCGTCAACTTAATGTGTTCAACGCCTTACGACAGGGTGGTTTCATGGTGCCATTGTATGAGGCTAGATTCATGGAACTACTTAGGTATGCTCCACATCTAAACATAGAGAAGTTAATGGTCGACAAATTTGTGTTTGGACTTTACTTCAACATTCGTGCGAAGGTGAGGATCCTACTGCCTCAGAAATTGCATGATGTAGTTTAGAAGGCCCTCATAGCTGAGGAAGAACTGAACGGTGGGGGTCAGGGTATGAATCCTTCTAGACTGATGACATGATGAGTGAAGCATCATCCACACCAACCAAATAGACTTTAGGGAATTGAGATATACCCAAAGGACCTATGTTCAACACACGGTGATAACAAACTCCTTAGAAGAGGACTCCTTATAGAGGACCAACAAAACAATAACATTTTAATCACGTTCAATGGAACAGACCAGGATCACAGACCTCCAGGCTAATAACTTCTACTTTGGGAACTAGCAGTACTAGACCGAATATTGGATGTTGGACACGTGGAGAGCCACATTAGTAGTGATATTGTCCGATTGAGAAGGCCAGAGAGGCCAAATCATCAAGACCCACTATAGTTGGATATTTTGGAAAGGCCCACAAGATACATGCAACAGTGAACAACCACCAGGCTGAGCACCAGTCCACTATGCTTGAGACATCAGGTATAATCGTCGACCAAAATTTTAGTATTTTGATAGATCCATGTGCTATAGAGAGATTTATCTCTAGTGTAGCACTAAAGAGAGTTAAGGTAAATGAATTCGAGTAGGAAAAGTTCAGATATGTAGAAATGGCATCGTGTGGCAAACAAAAAGTTGGAGGAAACGTTACAGACGATGGCATTAACTTATGATATTTTGTAATGAGGGTGGATATTTATGTCACGATATTAGGATCTTATGACATAGTGATAGGCATGGATTGGTTGGAATCACATGATGCAATACTTAACTATAATATGAAATGGTTAAGTTTGAAAGATGATTTTGGACAGAGTAGAGTGATTGTAGGAAGGAACTAGGGGGTGTCCTTGAGATTTATTTCTTCCCTACAACTAAAGAAGAGTATGCGCAAGGGGTGCAAGCATTATGCAATCTTAGCACTAAATGAAAAGGGTGAGGTGGAAGGATTAGAAAACCTTCTTGTAGTGAAAGAGTTTCTATATGTGTTTGAAAGATGATTTTGGACAGAGTAGAGTGATTGTACGAAGAAACCAAGGGGTGTCCTTGAGATTTATTTCTTCCCTACAGCTAAATAAGAGTATGCGCAAGGGGTGCAAGCATTATGCAATCTTAGGGCTAAATGAAAAGGGTGGAGTGGAAGGATTAGAAACCTTCTTGTAGTGAAAGAGTTTGCATATGTGTTTCCATAAGAGTTACCAGGTTTACCGCCCGAAAGAGAGTTGGATTTTACAATAGACTTGAAGCCTAGAACTATACTGATATCGAGAATGCCATATCGGATGTCAATGCTTGAATTACAGGAGTTGAAAATGAAATTAAATGAATTGTTGGACTTGAGAATTATATGTATAAGTGTGTCACCTTGGGGTGCACTAATTATTTTCATGATAATGAAGGATGGATCGTGGAGACTTTGTATTGACTATCGTCAATTGAACAAATTGACTATCAAGAACCAATATACATTTCCCAGAATAAATGTTTTGTTTCACCATATGAAGGGAGTGACAATGTTTTCAAAGATTGATTTGAGATCAAGATATCATCAATTATGGATTGAGGAAGAATATATCCCTAAGACCACATTTAAGACGAGATTCAAACACTATGAGTTTATAGTTTTATCATTCAGTTTGATAAATGCCCTGGGGGTTTTCATGAGTTTGATCAATGGCGTGTTCTGCGAACACTTGGACACATTTTTTCATGTATTTATTGATGACATACAGATTTATTCTCGGACAAAAAAAGAGCTTAATGAACACTTAAGATTGGTCTTACAGAGTCTACGAGAAAATAAATTGTACGTGAAACTATCAAAATGTTCTTTTTACCAATCAAAGATTCATTACTTGGGACAAATGTTCTTTTTACCAATCAAAGATTCATTACTTGGGACATATCATATATGGTGAAGGTATCGTTGTGGATCCAGTGAAAGTCTAGGCTATTATGGAATGGCTAGCACCAAAAAAAGTACAATAAGTACATAGATTTATGGGTTTAGCATGATATTACCGATGATTCGTCGAAGGTTTTTCGAAGATAGAAAATTTGATCACGGAATTGAAAAATAAAAACAAGAATTTTGTTTGAACAAAGAAAGGCACATACATGGAAAATGAATTATTGGTATGCATAGAGACATCTAAGGAAGGTTTAAGTGGAATTTTGGTCCAATATGATCGAGTGATCACTTACATTTCAAAGAAATTGAGAAAACATGAAGAGAAATACACAACGCATGACATGGAGTTATTAGCAATTGTATATTCCTTGAGAGTTTGGAGACATTATCTGATTGGAAAAAAATTTGAATTAAAGGCAGATCACTTTGGTTTGCAACATATTTTCACACAGAGTGACTTGAACATGCGAAAAAGGAATTGGTCAGAATTACTTAGCGAATATGAATTTGAGATTACTTACATTAAAGGAACAATGAACAGAGTGGAAGATGTGTTGAGTCAGAGACCACACATATTCTCCATAATACCTCTTAAGACAAATCTTCAAGAAAAGATTCTAACTTTTCAGATCGATGATGACTGGTATAAAGAAGTTAATGATAATATTGGATGAAATACCATGATGGTACCGAAGTTTGAAGGTTATTCATTAAACAACGATGGATTTTTGATATTAAATGGAAGAATTTACGTACCGACGAGGGATAATTTTAAGGATGGAAATTTATTTTGAAATGTAGAAACCTTGGCGAATCTTACTAGTCCTTTATATCTCAACTATAAATGTTTGGCAATTTTTTTTTTAAATATTCAAATTTCTAAGGATTTCATATAATTTTTGTAAACTTTTGGCGATTTTTAAGGTAAAATAATTTTGTTCTATATAATTTGTGAGAATAATTTTTAGAATGGTGACTCTTTTTTTGGGAAAAAGCATGGAAAATTAGCTCATGGGAGAAATTTAGCTCCTAAAATTTTCCCTGGTACCGACTAACTATGAATTAATAAGTTTGATCGTGAGTGAAGCTCATCGAGCAATGTACATGGCTCATACGGAAGTCATGAAGATGAAGGCATACCTTAATCCTTTATTCTTCTCGAAGGGAATGAATGCAGAAATAGTTAGTTACATGGTGAGATGTCTAGAATGTGAGAAAATGAAGGATGAAGATAAACATCCAACGTGATTGTTACAACCACATGTTATTCCTAAATCGAAATGGGAAGTCATTTCGATGGACTTGATTGTTGGATTTCCATTAACGGCAAGGAGACACGACTCAATTTTTGTGGTATTTGTCACTCTGATGAAGAGTGCACACTTTATTCCAATGCGTACGACGTATCAAGCACCATATATAGCCATAGGTTTTGTTAACGATATTGTGAGGTTACATGGAGTACCAAGAAGGATCATATCCAATCGGGGATTGGTGTTTACAGGATGGTTTTGGACCAGTTTCCAAGAGGCCTTGGAAACACAACTAAACTTTAACACAACATATCACCTAGAGATAGAAAGTTAAACAAAAAGAACGAACCGGATTTTGGACGATATGTTGTGTATGTATGTAATGTACCAACAAAAACGTTGTTAATGTTTCTTGCCACTAGTAGAGTTTGCATACAACAAGAACTATTAGAGTATGATTAAGATGGCACAGTTTGAGTTTATTTATGAATGAACATGTCAGACGTCGTTGATTTGGGAGCGACTTGAGGATAAGGTCTTGGTAGGACCAGAGGTGATCCAAGAAAAAAAATAACATATGAAATTGATAATATAGAGGATTAAAGAAGCACAGGATCGACATAAGAGCTATGTTGATGCACATCGCGTTGACCACAATTATGAAGTTGGTGACATAGTTTTCTTGCGGGTAAAACTGCACAAGAGTTCTATCAAGTTTAGAAAGGGTGTTAAATTCTCTCCTAGGTTTGTGGGACATTTCGAGGTTGTGGAAAATAAAGGAACCGTGGCTTATCAACTAGCCTTTACTGATTCTTTGAGGTGTATGCATGATGTATTTCATGTATTTGTTGTGCGACATTATATTAGTGATCTGTCACATGTTATTGACATGAATGCCTTGCAGGTGTTAGACGAGGGTTCTCTCATGATGAAGCCAATCCATATTCTGGACCATCACATTCGATAGATACGACATCGAATAGTCGATCAGTTCAAGGTCTAGTGTGACAAATATAGTACACACTCGGCTACCTAGGAGGACTCATATGAGATGCATCAACAATTTCCTTACTTGTTTGATATATTAGACATGTATATTTGTGTATGATACATTTATTTACTTTCATTTATATACTGTACAAACTTCAGGATGAATTTTAAAAAAAGAGGGGGTGTATGTAACATTCTTCTCTATTGAGCACACTTTTATTGACATATTCTTTGAGGACAATTGCATGCAAGTGATATGGTTATGGTATATTATGATTTTGTTTCGATTATGGGTTATATATGATGATGATGGTGTATTGTGACTTACATCTATTTTGATGTATATGTATTGGCATATGTTATTGACAAGTTTTCCTGAGTGTGCTGGACACATAACATGATTTGGATACTAATGGCATCAATGGAATTACTTGGAATTTGGATGGACTTAGGGAGTGGATTGTATTTTGATTGAGTATTTAATTTTATGCTCATGTGACATATGATTGATTAAAGTATAATTTATGTATATCGATTATTGACAGTGTTTTTATCAGTGGATGCAGGCTTGGCGATGCTTTCTAATCCGACTCACATAAGGACTAGAGGGGCCATGCAAAAAAATCATACATTGAGGGAGAGGTGTGGCAATGTCCCTGTCACAACCTACTAGCACTCTCACCATGGCTTAATGGTAGGTTAACAATTACCTAGTTTGAGAGGTCCGCGATGTCGTGAGGGCATACTTAGATAGTTTCTCATGAATATTCTAAGGGGAATGCAATAAGGCAGAGTCCTTATTCCTTATAAGCCCTTAGTCTCTCACAAGGTCGACCGTGTGGAGTGCTGAATCCAAGGATCAGAAAAAATTCCAAAACCAGTCAAAAGCGAGTGGCACCCTTGGAGCACAGAGGTGCATCTTGAAGGGCACATCGTGTAATTAAAAACTTGAGTCAATAAATCTAAGTGGCCTAGAAAACATTGAAATGATTAGACCTTGTTGGAATAAAATAATTAAAACATTGAAATGATTAGACCTTGTTGGAATAAAATAATTAATTAAACCATAAATTATTAATTATAAATCCTAACAATGGTCTAATCCTAAATCTAATTATAAATTTAATTAAAGGGCTAAATGAATTGTGACATAAGTTAAAATATTGGAGAATAATCAAACTATAGGAAAAAGGGGAATAAAATTTAAAGGTTAGATAAAATGCACATGTGTGCATGAAAATAATAAAAAGGATTTTTAAAATAGAAATAAATAATATGAGAGAATAGGTGTACACATAGAATAGTATCTAGAATCAAACTACCACTAAGTCTAACTAGAAGAAGACTCCTAATCCAATTCCAACTAAGATCTAGTTAGGAGACACTCATTAAATGAGATTTTGGGGAACAAAGGGACAACTAAGAGAGAAAATAGGAACACATTGGGGAATGTGAGGGAAATTGACTTTTTAAATAAAATAAAAAAGGTAATTACTTGTGCAAACTTGGGAAGAGTGTGACAAGTGTATGGGTGAATAATAATAATTAATTTAATCTAAAATGTTAATTATTTGTGCATGAGGACATGTGTCGGGAGGAAATTTGTATAAAACAAATGGTGTAGAAGGAAAATGGATCTGACTTATTCTTGGTAAGGTTATGCTGCCAAAATTGTTTTGATTGAGTTTTACTTGTGAGAGATGGGATACCAAGCTTGTAGAAAGAGTGGAATCTCTACCTTGTGAGGAAAGCCTTGGAGCTATTGTTTGTTTGTTTCTATATGTGGCTGCTTTGTGGCTCAGTGGACTAAGGGGGAAGAAGAGTATCCCTAGTATTGGCTAGGAGGTACAAGTGAACTATCTTGATTAGTAGGAGAAGGGGAAGAACTTTGCGCAACACTCTATATTGAGATTGACATCAATTATTGAATCCTTTGATTACGGTCTTAATTGTTTCAATTTTTGTAAAGAGAACATTCCGAATATTGAAAATTTAATTGTATGACCAAATGGATTTTAGACATTGAAGGTTTCAATTTATGTAAATTAGAAGTACTCTGGTAAAGGTTTATTATTCGTATATATTATTTGGGTTCTACCAAGGGTTCAATGTATCATGTAAGATCATTGACTAGTTAGGATGTTGATCACCTCTCCTCTTTATCTTAAGTAAGACCGCTTGGCACTAATATCGTTCGCTAATGCATGAACAAGTTAAATCCCTTCAAGTTAGATTTGTGCTCCAACAACATTTGTGGTGATAATTGTTGGAATTCTTAAATCTTTACAGTCTAGTTTTCCCAATTCTCATATTTTGATAACTAGAGAAGTTGTTTTTAAAATTTACTTCACGGGGATATGCCACTTGGACACGATTTGTGTTTTTATTTTATTTTTTAAAGTGGGTTTATGTCAAATAAGGAGGAGTTATTGTATCTCAATTGAGTTTGAAATCATGTTCAGATAATCTATTGATTCATTATGTGTATATAAGTGTTTTTTATTTACCTTTAGTTACTATCCTTCCACTTGATCTCATAAATTTTTATATAAAGAATAATCGATGAAATTCTATGTCCCTTATTACATGGTAAGAGCTTCGTTGTGCATTAAGACAATGAAGTATTTAGAGAAGAAGTTATTTTATTAAATATTCTTAAGGTTGGATAATTAAAATATCATTAGCAAATGCTTATGTATATTAAATATTGGCACTTATCCCTACTCTATTAATCTCAGTTGTTAATTTACATTTACTAATGAGAAAATATAGTAAATCCTTGAAATTATAAATGGATTAAAAATCAATAATAGAATTTAATTTATGCTTATTTTTCGAAAGGAAAATTTGAAAGAGACAAGTGCATATGTTACTTTTTCCTTTCCATTTAGTATGTATCATGGTGCAACCATGGAAGGTCAGTAGACGCTCCTTATAATTTTACTTATTAATTTACAAGAGAGTGGTTTAGGGTTAGTTGTGTATAATAAGGAGTTAGATAAGTTATTGATCTACATATGTATTGGATAAGTCTATATGTTGTAGTGATATATTTTTTAATAAACACGTTAAATAATTTTTATTGTATTGGTTTAGTTGTTATAATAAGTTTTTAATTGTGGATGTCTACCCCTAGAAAAATTTAGTTATGATAACTCCTTGACATATTATTTATAGAGGGGCTATAGAGTAGACTCAATTACTCTGCTATCTTTATATGTTATGTTGTTAGAGTATTATTTCAGTTACTTTCTGATGGTTGAATTGAGTTCAGAATTTGATTAGTGGGAATTAGACACCTTCTTGTTCCTCAGAACGACCGCTAGTCATGAGACCTTAAATGGTCAAAATCGATCGGACGAATCCTAGACGTGAGTGTTGATTATGTGTCTTGAATGTCCTAACCTTGAAGGGTAGGATTGGGAGGGTAGACATCGTTGTCTTGAATTGTTTTGTGAATATGATGATGGATATGTTCACATGTTATACCTATTAATTCCTTCTTGATATTGTATCTTGACCTTAGTATGAAGTTGACAATGAGTAAGAATAATTTCATTGATTAATCATAGATCATTACCTGATTGAATATTTATGTAATGTATGTAATTGATTGTCTTAACATGTTTTAAAAAAAAATACACTACTTAATTGTAGTCATTTACATTTATGTTGTGTATGGAGGGGTTCTTACATCTTCAGAGTGGATAATCCCAAGGTTGGGACTGGACATGTGATCAATTATTTTGGCTCTTTCACTATTGAATATCCCTTGACCATTATATTTTAGGTTGAAGGAAAAGTAACCTATTACACATGTCTCTGAAGAGGTAACTTAATGACCCACACATAGTATATTCACCTAGGTGGTTGTAAAATCCCCATTTTTAATCCCCAATTTAGTGATGTATAATTTAAATATGATGTATGGCCTTGGGACAATCGATTTAATATGTAAACTTTGCATATCATAAATTGTAAATAAAATGTATCGCTAGCTACAAACAGACAGATATAAAGACATGGGGGTTAAGTTTCCAAAGGAGAGGGGGTGTCCAAAGGGGG
>CBVK0101294492.1:0-20223 GCA_900067695.1 Picea abies | reverse complement strand
TGAAAGTAAAAGACCTCTAAATCAGGAAGATAATCAGGCTCCACAACCAACATAGGAGTGGTAATTGGTTTGCAATCTTCCATTTCGAACCTCTTTAGTATTTCTCTGATATACTTAGTTTGAGAAATACAAATTCCTTGGTTTCTTTGACGTATCCGAAGACCCAGAAAGATGAATAGTTCTCCAAGTAATGACATTTCAAATTCATTTTTCATATCCTTTGCAAATTTCTGGCTTAACCTGTCATCAATACTTCCAAAAATAATATCATCAACATAAACTTCAATTAATAAAATACTATCTTGAGTTACCTTTGTTGGAACACATACAATTCTAAACTTTTGAGCTTTACATTCTCTACTTCATGAAAAATTTAATCTTTCTCAAGCGCTAACTTATAAATAACTTTGAACTTTAAATCAAAATCATTTCTGGTTAAATTGTAACAAGGCATGCATAATATCCGCCATTGATGAAGTTTTTTGGTTGATCGAACGATGCTTATTTCTCTAGAGTTTTGGAGCTGCCTAATTATTAAAGAAGCAAATCGCTAAAGGTCACTGTTTCAATAATTCTTCATGATAAAAGCCTCGAAACCTGAAAGTGTCCTCTATCACTTTTTTCTAAACCTTTAAAGGAGACGAGATGTAGTACACATGTATCTTTTGAGTCTATCTTCAGTTGACACGTGGGACCCCCTTTTGACATTTTCGTTTAAAGATTCATACAATTCCAAGTAACACATGGCACCTCCTTTTCTCGACACATAATCTAAAATGACGTCACTTGTGAGATTTCGCTACGGGATATGACCCCTTAGAAGTTTAACAAATAACTAATTCACAAATCTTCGAAGCACCAAAATGACGAAGTACTAAAATTTAATCAATTAAGTTAATCAAGATCAAGGGATACTTAATGACTTTGCACTTCAGGATTCATATGTTTTCCCTTCATCGTCTCCTAAAATCTCCGAAGTCCGAGTTTCTGAAATACTAAAAATTAAATATGATTAATTAAAGCTTAAAACCGATTATTGGATAACTAACCACTTCACGTTTTCGGGTTTCAGGGATTTCCTCTCAAGCTACATTTAAAGTTCTCAAAGTCCGAACTTCTGATACACTTGAAATTAATGCACTTGTTAAACATGATTAATTAAAGGGTTAAGAACGATTATCCAGGGATTGACCTTCGTGGATTCGAGATTCAGATAATTCTCACTCTGTCTCACCTAAATTTCTCGAACATGAACCACTGAATATTAATGGCATTTATGAAAAATCAACGGTGATGATTTTTAACATAGATTGCAGATCACCAGGTATACTTTTCCATTAAGGTTAATAATTTTTTCATCAGTAAAGCTATACTTGAATTAATGCATCTTATGTGAATACAAATGTTTTGATTTTGAATTTCATTTTCGCCTCTCACAAAGTAGCAAGTTATATCCAATTAAGAAGATCATGCAATTCCTCTGCAACAGGTAACCTTGTATGTTCTATCAATATCATGGCACCATGAAAGATGATGAAGAAGACTGATGCAGCTGGTGAAGGTTCAAATTTGAATGCGGACGTTATGTCAGACACTACGCCATGAGCTATATACTCTATTAAATCTTGGACACATGTACTTGAGATTCTGGAACATGAGGTTATAAATTTCCTAGAAGATTCTGACAATGAAGTGGATGACACCCACAGAGATAAACTCATATATATAGCCCAATATGAGCTACACAAGATACCTACATGGCTGAGACTCATGCCATATAATGACATGATAAGCTGGGCCTTGGAAAATTTCGACGTCCAAACCAGGAGCATTTTCAATTATCAAAAGGTTGTTGTTGGGTCTTTCCGACCAGAACACCTCCAAGTAATGTATAAGCTATCTCCTGATCATAAATATAATTACAATACTACATTTATGCTAGAGTTTGAGCAACAGGAATGTATCCAATATGACAAGATCTATCCCGATATAATCAAGTCCTAGTGGGGGCACCCAAATATGTTCAGGGCTGACGCCCATGGTGTGTACATTTTATAACCCTAATTTTCACCAAACATACTTACCTGACATCAAGCCATCCCATATTCCTTCTTTGCCAAGCCAGTACTGAACAACTCTGGTTAAAAAACTCTCTTTATAAAATCCCACGTGCCCTGCTCCATTACTGCAAGCATGTGCATGCTAGCTACTCCAATACAGCCCGTGTGTACCTACAAAAGCACGGAAAAAGGAAAGTTGTTGACGGAACACAAAGCTTTGGGAAAGTTAACTAGACCTTTCGACCATGCATGGCCAGTCATTCGACCAAATACCTAGATCCTTCTATCTTATAAAAGAAGGGGTAAGGGTCCCATTTGAAAGGAGGAAAATCATAGTAAAGAGACTATACCCAATTGAGAATTCCCCTTGTCCCAACCTTTAGCCATCCTTGTGCAAAGAGAAGTATAGAGCAAAGCAATTGGAGGATAGTTGAAGAGGATCCCAGGACCAGGTTCGTGGAGAAGTGGTCGGCTTCATCATTGTAAGTTAGAGTTTTTCATTGTTTATTGCGTACATGTTGATTAAATCTCTAACCCATTAATCTGTAGATCAAGTGCATGTGGAGTTCTTTGTTTGTGTTTTGTGAATGCAGGTCATTCTTGGGAGGAGAGTTGTAGTCAAAGAGCGACCAAGCATGAAGAGGGATCAATATCAAACGTTCGAAATAAGGTATGTTCACTTGATCTTCTTAACTACATATTTTCTTAAGAATAATGGGGATTAGGTCTGGGATGACAGTAAAAAGTAGGAATATTTAGTTATTTTCTGCATGCATGATAAAACCTTAAGTGTTAGTCCGTAGAGGGATTTCCCACTCACAACAGTACATCACAATGTCATTGGACACCCACATGATTTACATTGCTATGATGCTCTCTAGATTGTTTGGGAAGAAGAGTCCTACTCATTTTCAATGGAATGGGCATCAATCATGCACAAGGTGGCTGAGGGATACGCTTTTAACTGGGCCAAGATGTTGTCAGATAATCTGGCCAAAGAAATCACCGAATACAAATTGGCTAAATCAAAGGGGAAACATGCCCCTTTCTATATGTCTATGTATATAATGAATGCCATCTGCTTCATAACCCTTTTCCTATTGATGAATTGGAGTTGGACCCCTACCAGTGCATAACCTATCCACTTATACCATTCCAAGTTGTGGGAGGAAAAGTCCCAAGACTTCTTATACGAAATCTACGACAATGTAGTAGTGCATGTACATATAGCTTTATATGGTTGCCCATGCCATCGAATTTTAGATAGAATCATGTGAAATCTAGGAAAACTCGTAGATTGTTTCATTGAAGAAAAATTCTCTTATATCAGGGTGTTCGGATGTTCAGTCTCTCCCCATTCTCTCCAGATATTTTTTCCAGGCTGATTGGTATGCCATGAAGTAGCTTACGAGACAGTAATGGGGGGCATCAACAAGGAGCTAAAGGCATCCCAAAAAAAGGTATGGCCTACCTTCCCTCTCAAGGTTGGTATGTTTTCACTATTTGACTTCGGTCATTCCAAAGTAGAGGCTGGAGCTTTGGAAGATGTCAAACTAGTGAACATCGAATTCAAAAAGCATGACCCACACAAAATCGTGGAAAACCACCTAGCCCAATACAACTTGAAAAAATATGTGCATGAAAACTCCCCACATGATGAACTATTCAGGGGAGTGAGGTATTATGAGGAAGTACTGAACTGGTTTGAAACCTTGTCCCCAGATCAACGAACCGGTTTCCTCAGTTTCCAAAGACACAGGTGAAACAATTTGTTGAAAATACTACAAGGAGAATCGATAACTGCTCCTCCTACACAAGAATACACACCTCCGGGTTTTGAAACAGGGAACCCTGGTAAATAGGATGTTGAAGGTACCCCAAAGGGCTCCGAAGTTTTGACTAAGACACGAAATAAGGCCTCTGTGTTGTCACACTATTAATAACATTTAAGGATTTTTTCTCATATAACTAATGTAGAAAAAGAACTCTTTAAAAACACTCTCTTTAAACTTTCCTGATGCTTGAAATTACTCTTTGATCCTTAAGTTTAATCTCAGGAACAACATATTTTTGGCTCCATTGCTGGGGACAGAGAAACGAAGTTATTTTTCCCTGGGAAAATGACAAGGTAAGATTCTATCTTTGATAGTGAACAAATATTGAATACACAAGTAAGACTTACTTTTTATCTTTCACTTGGAAAATCCACCACATATAAACTGGCATTCGGTCGAAAGAATACCATAAATAATCTAGACGATAAGAAGAACACACTTGTATCAGATCTTGAAAGGTTGTTGAAACCAAAAGGATACCTCAAATCAACTACTGCATCAGCAGCTAAAATATACTAACCCAAAGTTGCACAAGTTAATGCTAAGGTTATGGATGAAGAACTAACCCCTCAAGAGAATTTTAAACAAGCACCCTATGTGGAGGCATCAACTAGTAAACCCAAGGCTAGGTTTGAGAATTTGGAGGTAGTTGTACCCAAAATAAAGATTGATATTGACTCAACTAATACTTCTAATGGTCAGAACAAAAGTTCTTCCTCTACACCTATTGTCATTAATACTTTGTCAACATCATCCCTGCTCGAGGTAAAGATTTCAGTTCTTTGAAACCATGAAGAACATATTTTATACCATGATTCATCCCCTATCAGTTCTCCTATTTATACATCTTGTAAGTCTGAGGAAACCAATCCACATTTCCCTTTTCCTCCTCTTCTAGATTTTTCATCTCCTAACGACCTCTTTCCAGAATTTCCTTCGCCACATCTCGAATAAGTTGAAAGGTCACCACTTCGGTCCTTTGAAGTTTTTGAAAACCCTCTTTTTTCCCAAAGTCCATCCCCTAGACTTCCAATGGTTGCTGCTGGAGGATGTTGTGCCGAAGGCCGAAGAGTAGGTGGACAAGGCCAAGGACAACCTACACCCCCTATAATTTTTTCCAAGGTAGCTACCAGAGACGCTCCCTTGGTCCTTCCTGTCGTCCTTCATGATTTTCCCAAAATTTTTATGAATAACTTACTGAAATTTATGGGAGAAGTAGATTTAACTACAACCGAGCACATATTCTTTTTCGATCAGTTTGGTGATATCTTTGGCATTGATCATGAAGATGTTTACTCAAGGATTTTAGTACAAAATTTTGAAGGACAAGTAAGAACCTGGTTTCGAGGACTCCCAATAGGATCCCTATGATCATATGATGATCTAGAAAATGCATTTTTAAGACAGTGGGGAGAAAAGAAACACCATATTTATTATTTGACTGAATTCATGGCTTTAAGAAAAAGGAATTCTGAGTCGATTCTTGAATTTACTCAGAGGTTCAACAAACTGTACAATAAGATCCCAACCGAAGTTAAACCCTCTCAACCTGTGACAAAGGTAACTTTTGTAGGAGCCTTTGAACCCGACTTTTCCCTCATCAAGAGAAAGAATATATGCCACTATAGCAGGAATGCATGATGATTTCATAGAAATCGAATCAAATATGATGGCATCCGGTAAATTAAAAGCTAAAGTTGAGACAGGAACTAGAGAACCTAGGCATTTTAAAGAACAGGCAGGGCCATCTGGATCTGTGAAGTCCACGGAAGAAAAAATGGATGAAATAGCTAAAATAATTAAAGACTTATCAAACAAGATATCTGGGATGGAGTTAGATCAGGCCAAACCTGATACTTATGCTAGGAATCAGTTCAAGAGAAACCCTAAACCTCAAATACAACAGAGACAAATAAAAAATGAAGATCAAAAGATACAAGCCCCTTTTATAACTGAAAATTGTATGCAAAGGGATGACATGCAAAATTATGAAGAGTTAGAAGAGGATCTAAACAAACTCAGTGATGACGATTTGGAGCCTCATTTAACTAGGCAAGATTATGAAAAGTCTTTAGACCTAGAATACTTGTTTAATAATGAGGAAAGTATTAACAATCTGGGAGAATCTGAATATCAAGGACTCATCGACTCAATAATGGTCGAACTCGAACATAAGTACAATTTAAGGCCCAGAGAAAAAAATCCTACAGATGTTCCACTGAAAAATATTTTTTCAAGAAAGAAATCGAATGAGGTAGTTGTTACTAAACACTAGTTGAAACACAAGCTGCCTGAACAAAAATAATTGAAATGCGAGTGACATAGCTAAGAGACCAGAAAGAATAGAAGTAGAAATTCCAACCAGAGAAAATGAAAAAACATTTGGAGGTTTTAGTCTGGAAAATGAACTTAATAAAATTAAAATCCCCATGCCTCTGGTCAAGCTTGCAAAGAACCTGATATACAAAAACAAGATTGCTAAAATCATGAATTTTTCTGATGTTGAATGTCATGCGGATGTTATTAATGTACAAGATGAAAGACCCACGATCATGTTCGGTCCACACATAGAGAACACCAAGGATTATGTTGCACCATTTTATATTACACTAACTATGCATGGCCATCTACTGCATAACTTCATGTTAGATTCTGGGGCCTCTCACAATTTAATGCCTAAAATTATCATGGAGAAATTGGGCCTCGATATTACTAGACCCTATCAAGAATTGTACTCATTTGATTCTAGGGAAGTTAAGTGTCTTGGCATGATCAAAGATTTGGTAGTAAATCTTGCAAAGATCCCTGTAAAGAGTATCCTTATGGATGTAGTCGTTGTTGACATCCCTGCCAAACATGGAATGCTTCTATCAAGGTCTTGGGGTGAAAAATTAGGAGGATCACTTCAGTTGGACATGAATTACGCTACGATCCCAACTTTTGGTGGAAAATTCACTAGACTGTACATAGATACGAGGCTGGCATATACTGTAAGTGACCCCCAAAACCCAAATAATTACCCAGTATATGTAGCTTATTGGGACTTAGTAAATTTTATATTATCCATTGATGATGATTTCGAAGAATGTACAGAAGAAGAAAATAAAAAAGTAGAAAAAATAAAGAAAAATGTAAATAGTAGAGAAGGAGTATGGAAAATGTTTTTTGATGGCACTTCGTCCTGTGAAGGGGCAGGGACTGGAGTGTTATTTGTAGCGCTAGGAGATGAGTATGTTATCCCATTTTCATATAGGTTACAGTGAGAGATTGATTATACAAATAATGTTTGTGAGTATGCAGCTCTAGTATTAGGATTAGAGGCTACCGGAAAGTTAAAAAGTGAACATCTAATAGTTTGTGGTGATGCAAAGATTATTGTGAAACAAATAAAGCAACAGTATCAAGCTAAACATCCAAGGCTAAGGTCATAAAAAAATTTCACATGGGATTTGATAGAGAATTTCTTCTCATCCTTTAACATTCACTACATTCCCAGAATGGAAAATCAATAGGCAGACTCTTTAGCCAAAGCTGCGGCGACCTTTGTACCACCTACTGTCCTAAAACTGAAGTATCATATTGAAATGAGACACAAAAACTTCGATCCCAAATAATGTTCAGCATTGGAAAGTCTTTGAAGATGACGAACAAATTAAACAGTTCCTTTAAATGGTTGATGAGTTCTATGAGAATCATATAGATTAGGAAAACCAGAACGATTCCATATGGGTCATGCAGGAAGGTGAAGATCCTAAAAAGTTCCAGGATAAGATTGACCAAATGCTTGTGCTTAAGAATAATCATATCCCCATAGATTTGATACCCTTAGAGATATTGTTTGACCAAGACGACATACCCTTAAAATCTACCTTGCGACCTCAGCCTGAAGAGGTTGAAGACTATAATATAGGAACTAAAGAGGATCCTAAACTGGTCAAGATATCTAAATACCTTCCAACCCAAATGAAAAATAAGTACGCCGACTTGATTAAACAGTATAAAGACGTCTTTGCATGGTCCTATGACAATCTAAAAACTTACGATACCTCTGTAATTGAACATAAGATTCCTTTGAAGCATGGTATCAAATCTTTCAGGCAGAAGTTGAGACAGATAAATCCTATCCTCCTGCCAGTGATAGAAAAGGAAGTCAAGAACTTCTCGATGAAAATATTATCGTTCCACTTAGGTATTTCGAATGGGTATCAAATTTGGTACCCGTCGGGAAGAAAAGTGGAGAAATAAGGCTTTGTGTAGATTTCAGAAATTTAAACCGGTCATCTCTCAAAAACAACTACCCACTTCCAAAAATGGATCATGTTCTAGAAAAAGTAGTCGGAACTAACATAATATCCATGATTGATGGTTTTTCGAGATACAATCAAATCATTGTCCATGAAGATGATAGAGAGAAAACTACGTTTATCACCCCGTGGGGAAATTTCATGTACGATAAAATGCCATTAGGTTTGATGAATGCAGGGGCTACTTTCCAAAGAGCAATGGACATTGCATTTGTTGGCGAAAGAGATAGGTTCATCATTATTTATCTTGATGACTTGATGGTTTTCTCTAACTCTGATGCATAACACCTACTGCACCTCAAGCAAACATTCAAAAAATGTAGGAAATTTGGTTTGTCTCTTAACCCCAAGAAATCACATTTCGCTATGCAAGAAGGTAATTTCTTGGGTAATATAGTGTCAAAGGAAGGAATTAAGGTCGACCCTAAGTGGGTTGAGGCTATATACACTATCAATATTCCTAGGAACATGAGAGAAATTCAATCCTTTTTAGGAAAAATAAACTTTTTGAGAAGATTCATTCCCAATTTTGTTGAAATAATTAAGTTGATTACATATATGTTGAAGAAGGATAGTGAAGTGAAATGGACTGTCAAAGATAAATCATCATTCAAATGAGTCAAGAAAGCTATAGGCGAAGCACCCGTGTCACCCGTGTTAGCCAGTACAGACTATACTAAAGAATTCTTGATCTTCTCCTTCGCTTCTGACCATACTATCGTAGCGGTGCTATTGCAAAAGAACGAAAAAGGCTTCGAGCAACCGATAGCCTTTTTTAGTAAGAGTCCAAGAGATGCAGAATTGAGGTATGATATACTTGAACAATAAGCGTATGTAATGGTGAAATCCCTCAAAGATTTCAAGACTTATGTGCTTCATTCCAAAATAGTCGCTTACATACCAACTAGCGTTGTCAAGGACATATTCGTTCAACCAGACAGTGAAGAAAAGAGAGGTCGATGGTTAGCCAAAATTTAGGAGTTTGATCTAGAAGTAAAATTGACCAAACTAGTCAAAGGCCAAGGCCTCGTGAAACTATTAGCTGAATCAAATTTTAGGGCACTCGATATAAACCACTTGGAATCACACAAATATATCCTATATATAGAGGAACTTGATGATCAAACCCCTATAGTCCAGATCAAAGATAAATTTTCATCCTCCGCCTGGTATGGAAATATTGTTTCTTACCTCTTAACCCTTCAGTGCTCGAATGATATTACTCTGTCCAAAGCAAGAACTTTGAAACTACAAGCGATCAAATACTCTATTATTGACGACCATTAGTAGTGAAAGGATCCTTTATGTTTCTTGTTAAGTTGCTTAATAGAATCTAAAACATAAGGCGTCATAAATGAATTCCATGAAGGAGTGTGTGTATGACACCACACCTGGAGGGCAATGGCCTACAATATTTTAAGAGCTGGATATTATTGGCCAAAGTTATTTACTAACATGAACGCCAAGGTCAGAGCCTACAAATCTTGCCTACTATTCTCTGGTAAGCAAACAATTCCTGCACTACCCTTAATCCTAATCAAAGTAGAAGCTCCCTTTCAACAATGAGGTCTATATTTCATCAGAGAAATCCATCCACAGTCAAGCGCACAACATAAATGAATTTTGACCGCCATCGATTACTTCATGAAATGGGTCAAATCCATTCTGACTCAGAATGCTACAGAATCGATGGTAATAAATTTCTTGGAAGAAAACATCCTATTGAGATTTGGTTGTTCACGAAAAATAGTCACTGACAACGCCCAAGATTTTAAATCTATGGAAATGGTAAGTTTTTGCCAAAAATACAACATTGTGTTAGGACATTCCACGACCTATTATCCTCAAGGAAATGGCTTGGATGAATCATCCAACAAGAGCCTGATCACTATAATAAAAAAGTTTTTAACAAAAAATAAGAAGGCTTGGCACGTTCACCTGAAATATGCCTTGTGGGCGAATCAAATCGACACCAAGAAATCAATAGGTATGTTCCCTTTCCAAATGGTTTACGGTACCGATGTCATCCTTCCTATCAATCTCACTCTTCCTATGATAAAGCTCTGGCAAGATGCAAATGAAGATCCAGATGACATTACGAGAAGGATAAATCAAATAATCGAAGTCCAGCAAAATAGGGCTGAAGTAGATGACAAACTTCAGAAATACCAAGATAATATGAAGGCCCTTTTCGATAAAAAGGCTAAAGACATGGAATTTCTTCCTGGATATCTAGTTTTAAAGTGGGATACTATAAGAGAATATGCAGGGAAACACGACAAGTTCGACCACCTCTGGTTCGGACCATTCAGGATTGCAGCTACTGAAGGAAAAAATCCGTCTTACTAGAAAATCCTGACGGAAAATCCTTGACGCTCATATCAACGGGCGTTTCCTAAAACATTTTATACAATAATCATATTCCAAATTTCCATTTTATATACCGGTTTCGGTTTGCAATTTTATTTCTCTTTTGTAAATTATCTTAATCTTACTCTTGTTATAAATAAACCAGGTTTACTCGATATCATCAGAACAAAAATACAAAAACATATGTTACATACCATCTCTATTCTGCATAATTGTCTGACATTTTCCAATTTTGTTCCCGTGCAAAATACTTATTGTCAACAAAGAGATAAAGACGCATCAGGACATTTGATTTCTCTCAAACAGGTGATAAATCAATGATTTACTTGATTGAAAATATAAAGGAAATCCGAGGTATGAGTTCCTACCTCACTAATCCAAGCTAAAAGTTCAGAGAAATCTTACTGAATGTAAAGAAGTTTTCACTCACATAGATATTGTCACCTGATCAAAGATCAGATAAGTATGAAATAACAACTTAATTCCGAAGCCTTCTTTGAATGAAATAAAAAATAAAATATGAAATAAAAGAAAAGGAAAATAAGAATAAAAAGGGCTTGAAGAAAGTTTGAGAATCAATAAAAAAAATTGTGTGGGAATGACATCCTTTTGCATCAGACCCTCTGAATCTTCGGTCTATTTTGTTTCGCCCGACCCAGAGATTTTATTTTCTTATGATTCTAACTACCTTTCCTTAGTCTTCATAAAATGAAAAGACTTCACCTAAACTCTAAAAACTCAAAAAAAATATCTTCAAAATAAGATTGGGCGAAGATCTATATGTCCCTTTCATTTTAATTGAAAGAAAGTATGTTTAGGCTAATCTTGATAACTTTAGCTCTTCTATCTGGTTTTAAACTGACTAATTCTCTCAAGGTTGATCCATGAAATTCAAAATCCCTATAAAATCTTCCCTATAGACGAAGGTGTATTGAATATTAGAAGAAAATTAGTTTCAGAGTATACTTAAAAAATTATGGGAGACCTTTCATTTAATATTTTAAGAAGATATTATCCCTTGTATGATACAAATAGATTGATTGCCCCCACTTCAAAATATTAAAATATAAGACAGATGGTGAAAGGAAATTCATAATCTCATTGCCCCCATCTAGTCCAAGACAAATGGTTAAAGGAAATTCGAAATTCAATTGCCCCCATTTAGTCCAGAAAGAGATGATGAAAGGAAATTCATAAAATTATTTCCTCATCTCAGAAAAATTCAAAATTACTTATTGAAGTGGTGAAAGGAAATTTAAGGGGAGAAGTAGATAACTTCACTGGGGTACTAAACAGGCTCGTTGGTAGTGAAGCAATGCCTATGATATCTATATGGATGTCATATGTATCTACATGACATACTCTAGCATATAATTCTTTTTCCAGTAATATTTGCATTATGAACCAACGAGGGATCCCCTAAATAACATGTTACATATACTTAACTTTGATGCGGTTGAAATCAATTAAAATATGATATTTCAGCTAAAGTTATTTTGATTATCTTAAGAAAATCCAAATTAAGTTGTAAGAAAGGGAAATTTTAAATGGTCTAACTTGAGATCAAGGATTAGGTGTGTTTTGAAGGTTTTCTGAGGTTCGGTTGAAGTTAAATTCTCCCCAGTATGATTAATATCTAAAAGTGTTTCCCATAAATGCAATAATGACTCCATTTACCCAATAAAGGCACTTAGTCTACTGTTCTTCCTCGTCTCACAGGGAGACACGATCCCCAGAGGGAGCCTATATTGGAACACATACAATTCTAAACTTTTGAGCTTTACATTCTTTACTTCATGAAAAATATAATCTTTCCCAAGCAATAACTTATAAATAACATTGAACTTTAAATCAAAATCATTTCTGGTTAAATTGTAACAAGGTGCGAGTAATATCCATCATTGATGAATTTTTGGTTGATCGAACAATCCTTATTTCTCTGGAGTTTTGGAGCCGCCTAATTATTAAAGAAGAAAATCATTAAAGGTTGCTTCGGAGCTTCACGCTTCAGACGTTTTGATAAGCCTTCACGATAAAAGCCCCAAAACCTGAAAGTGTCCGTTATCACTTTTCTTAAACCTTTAAAGGACACGAGACGTAGTACATGTGTATCTTTTGAATCTATCTTGAGTTGACATGTGGCACACACTTCTGACATTTTCGTTTAAAGATTCATACGATTCCAAGTAACACGTGTCACCTCCTTTTCTCAACACATCATCTAAAATGACATCACCTGTGACACATCACTATGAGATATGACCCCTCAGAAGTTTAACAAAGAACTAATTAACAAATCTCTGAAGCACCAAAATGCCGAAGTATTAAACTTTAATTAATTAATTTAATCAAGATCAAGGTTTACTTAATGACTTCGCACTTCAGGATTCAAATGTTTTCCCTTCATCCGAGTTTTTGAAATACTAAAAATTAATATGATTAATTAAAGCTTAAAACTGATTATTAAATAAATAACCACTTCACGTTTTCGGGTTTCAGGGATTTCCTCTCAAGCTACATTTAAAGTTTTCGAAGTCCAAACTATCGAGACACTTGAAATTAACACACTTGTTAAACATGATTAATTAAAGGGATAAGAACGATTATCCAAGGATTAACCTTCGTGGATTTGGGATTTAGATAATTCTCACTCTATCTCACCTAATTTTCCTCAACACGAACCGTTGAATATTAATGGCATTTATGAAAAATCAACAGTGACGATTTTTAACATAGATTGCGGATCGCCAGGTATAATTTTCCATTAAGGTTGATAAATTTGTCATCAGTAAGGCTATACTTGAATCAATGCATCTGATGTGAATACAAATGTTTCGATTTTGAATTTCATTTTTGCCTCTCGCAAAGTAGCAAGTTTTATCCGATTAAGAAGCTCACACAATTCCTCTACAATAGGTAACCTTGTTTGTTCTATCGATATCATGGCGCCACGGAAGATGATGAAGAAGAATGATTCAGTTGGTGAGGTTCAAATCTGAATGCAGACGTTCTATCAGACACTATGTCGTGAGCTATAGACTCTGTTAAATCTTGAACACATGTGTTTGAGATTCTGGAACATGAGGTTATAAATTTCTCAGAAGATTCCAGTGATGAAGTGGACGAGACTCATGGAGATAAACTCAGATATATAGCCCAGTCTGAGCTACACAATATAGCTGCGCGACCGAGACTCGTGTCGTATAATGACATGATAAGCTGGGCCCTGGAAAATGTTGATGTCCAAACCAGGAGCATTTTCAATTATCAAAAGGTTGTTATTGGGTCTTTCCAAGCAGAACACCTCCATGTAATGCATAATCTATCTCCCGATACTAAATATAATTACAATACTCCATTTATGTTGGATTTTGAGCAACAAGAATGCATCCAATATGACAAGATCTATCCCGATATAATCAAGTCCTAGTGGGGGCACCCAGAGAAGTTCAGGGCCGACGCTCATGGCTTGTATGCCACAATGTTGCTGGACACCCACATGATTTATGTGGCTATGATGCTCTGTAGGATGTTTGAGAAGAAGAGTCCTACTCATTTCCCAGTGGAATGGGTGTCGATCATGCACGAGGTGGGTTGTGGCTGAGGGATACGATTTTAACTGAGACAAGATGTTGTCAGATAATATTGCCAAAGAAATCACCGAATACAAATTGGCTAAATCAAAGGGGAAACCTACCCCTTTCTATATGAATGTGTATATCATGGATTCCATCTGCTTCATAACCCCTTTCCCATTGATGAATTGGAGTTAGACCCCGACCAGTGCAGAACCTATCTACGTTTACCATTCCAAGTTGTGGGAGGAAAAGGCCAAATATTTCTTCTACAAAATCTGCCACAATGTAGTAGTGCATGTCCATATAGCTTTACATGGTTTCCCACCCCCTCGAATTTCACACAGAATCATGGGAAATCTGGGAAAACTTGCAGATTGGTTCATTGAAGAAAACCTCTCTTATATTAGGGTGTTCAGATGTTCAATCCCTCCCCATGCTCTCTCTTGATTTTTACCAGACCGAATGACATGCTGTGAAGTAGCTTACCAAACAGTAATGGGGAGCATCAACAAGGAGATAAAGGCAACCTAGAAAAAGTTATGGCCTACCTTCCCTCTCCAGGTTGGTATGTTTTCACTATTGGACTTCAGTCATTCCAAAGTAGAGTCTGCAGCTTTGGAGGATGTCAAACTAGTGAACATCAAATTCAAAAAGCACGACCCACACAAAATCATGGAAAACCGCCTGGCCCAATACAACTTGAAAAAATATGTGCATGAAATCTCCCCACATGATGAAATGTTCATGGGAGTGAGGTATTATGAGGAAGTACTGAACAAGTTCCAAACCTTGTCCCCATATCAACAAACTAGTTTCCTCAGTTTCCAAAGATACATGAAAAACAATTTGCCGAAAATACTACAAGGAGAATCGATAACCGCTCCTCCTACACAAGAATCTACACCTCCAGGTTTTGAAACAAGGAACCCTGGTAAACATGATGTTGAAGGTACCCCAAAGGGCTTCAAATTTTTGAATCAGACAAAAAATACGGCCTCTGTGTTGTCATACTGTTAATTTCATTTAAGGAATTTTTCTCATATAACTAAGGTAGAAAAAACACTCTTTAAAAACACTCTCTTTAAAATTTCCTGATGCCTGACATTATTCTTTGAGCCTTTAGTTTAATCTCAAGAACAACAACCTTGATGTAGAGGTTATTGTATGCACTTCCTTTTCTGAACCCTACCTGTTGTAGATATTTATCTAGTTTAGAGTACCATGCTCTAGGAGCCTGTTTTAGAACATACAAGGCCTTCTTCAATTTACACACATAATCTGCATTGTCTGATAACTGAAATCCTTCTGCTTGTTCAATGTAGACTTCTTCTTCAAGTTCCCCATTTAGAAAATCTGATTTCATGTCCATCTGATACACTTTAATATTCTTGGAGCATGCATAAGCTAGGAGCAATCAGATCGCTTCCATTCTGGCAACTGGAGCAAATGTCTCTTCAAATTTGATTCCTCCAACCTTTTTGTATCCTTTATATACCAATCTAGCTTCGTTCCTTGTAACCTACCCATCTTCATTCAATTTATTTCTGAATACCCACTTTGTGCCAATCACATTCTTATTCTTTGGTCTTGGAACCAATTCCCAAGTGTCATTCTTCTCTATTTGATCCAATTCTTCATCAATGGCCTTATTCCAAAATTCATCCTTGCCGACCTCTTTAAAACTATTTGGTTCAATCATAGACGAGAGTGCTAGGTGTCTTTGTTTTGTTGAATAGATTCTTCTTCTAATATCAAATCCCACATCTTTGTTTCCGATAATCTAATATGAAGGATGATTCTTCTGTACTCGTTTGCTAGGTGTCTTTGGAGGCACTTGGTGAACTTGCTCTTCTACTTCTGTCTGATCCTCTTCATCTTCTCCTTCTACTTCTTCTTCATCTTCTGCTTCTTCTTCATAAATTTGTTCTATTGATTCATTTTCTTCTTCTTTTAACTCTCTTCCACATGTTTCATCAATTGTTACATTGATGTTTTCCACAACTTTTTTCAACCTCAAATTGTAACACTTGTATGCTTTCCTTGTACTTGAGTAACCAACACGTACTCCTTTGTCCACACGAGAGTCGAACTTTCCCATTCTGACATATTCTCTTTTGATGTAGCATTTTCTTCCAAATAGTCTAAAGTGCTTCACATTTGTTGGTCTTCCTTTCCATAGCTCCTAGGGAGTTTTGTCAGTGGTGTTTCTGAGCATTACTCTATTTTGAATGTGAACTGATGTATGCATTGCATGTGTCCAAAATATATCTATCAATTTGGAATCCATTAACATTGTTCGAGCCATTTCTTGTACTGTCATGTTATTTCTTTTAACAACTCCATCCTATTGAGGTGTCCTAGCAATGGAGAATTAAATTTGTATTCCATGCCTGTTGCAGTATTCCATAAATTCCTTTGATGTGAACTCTCCTCCATTATCCGATATCAAACATTTGATTTTTGAATCCATTTCATTTTCAACCATTTCCTTGTAGACCTTGAAGTTTTCAAAAGCTTCTGACTTATTCCCGAGAAAACAAACTGCATTCATTCTTGTATAATCATTAACTAATAACATAAAGTATTTCTCACCTTTTAAACCCTTTGTTGTAGTTGGTCCAACTAGATCAGTATGCACAATTTCCAGTGGTCTTGTCATTGAATATTCTTTTGATTTAAACCTGGTCTTTGTTTTCTTTCCTTATTGACAATGCTTGCATAAAGTATTGTCTGGTTTCGTAATCTGGGGCATTTCTCTAACTGATTCATTTTTGTTGACTTTGAAAAAGTTATCAAAGTGTATGTGACCCATTCTTCTATGCCATAACCAACTTTCATCTTCCTTTCCTAGACAACAATTTTCATTTCCAATTTCACTTAGTACATATATGTTGCTTGAAGTTCTTGCAGTTGCTGCAATCAATTTTCCTGAACCTTCTTTTCTTATCTCACACTTTTGTGAATTGAAATTAACTTTATGACCTTGTTCACACATTTTACTCACACTTAGAAGATTATGTTTCATATCTTCTACTAGTAGAACATTTTTTGCCTTGGTATTCTTTTTTCCAATTCTGATTGTGCCATTTCCAATCATTTTAGCTGAATCATCATTTTCGAAGGAGATTGATCCATCTCTTTCCTTTCTTAATGTAAGAAACCTATCTTTATCACTTGTCACGTGTTTTGAGCAGCCACTGCCAACATACAACCACATTTCTTTTGCTTATCTTGTAGAGAGAGTGTGTATTCTTCATTGCTATATTGATTCTGCTTTGTTATCCAAGTTTTCTTTTGAGGTTCCTGTCCATGACTGTTGTTTTTCTGTTGTGGTTCTCTAGGAGGAACTGTCATTCTACAATCTTTGGCCATGTGTCCAAAGTTGTTACACTTTCATTATTCCACTTCAATGCTCAATGATTCAAACATGTTGTAACTTCTTCTCTGTGTTTCACTGGGCCTTCTTGGATAACCCTTTTGTGTATGACTTTCAAAGTTGTTTATGTTCCTACTGTTAGATATACAATTAATATCTTTATGTCCAAAATTATTACATGCATAACATAAACCAAAAAAGATAGTTTGATACCTAGGAGTTGAATATTTTATGAAAGGAGTTGCTCTTCTAAATCCTTCTTCTTCCTAAGGCCTATCTATCGATCGTTGATTCTGAAATCTGAATCTTTTTGGTGGAGGAGTGTCCCTGTAATCTTATTTGTAGGTCTTCATATCTCCTTTGATTGTTTCTGCATAGATTTTTGGATATGTTTCTTGTTCTATTGTTTTGGATCTTGATCCCTTTTCTGTCTGATTGTATCCAAGTCTGGACTTGTCATCATGGGGATTTTTACTGTTGATAATGTCATCCAAAGCTTTTGAGTTGTTATGCATATTTTTCTTTTGAAGATCCTTTCTTAATGTGACAATCTCTGTTTCCAAATTTCCAATGATCCTGTCTATTTATTTTAGATGTTCTTTGAGTGCTTCTTAAATTCTTTTATCTTCTTCTATTTGAACCTTCAAATTTGTGATCATTTGTTCTAGTTCCCGAGTGTCTTCTTTCTTGTCTAGTTCCGCTTGTAGCTTCTTGTTTTTCTTCTTATAACTTCTATGGCACACAACAATTCTTCTCGGTAGTCAACTTCTGTCTCTTCATATTCTTCTTCGACCTCTTCATATTCTTCTTCAGTGTCTTCTTTGTTAGAGCCTTCTACTACCATGAATAGAACTCTTCCTGTCTCACTGTCACTAATTTCATCTTCATCTGACGATGAGATGTCTTCTTTGGTGCATAAGATTTTCTTGAAAACTTTCTTTGTGGTTCTTTTGCCTTTATATGTTTGTTTTCTATTTGAGTAATCTTCATCATTCCTCTTATTTTTCTTATGAGGAAATTTGTTAGAAAAATGACCAATACCATCAAAATTAAAACAAATCAAAGGAAACTTACCTCTATATCTGCTACTGGTTCCCTTGTTCAATCTTTTAACAAAGTTGGCCACTTCTTCACCATCTTTCGAGATGTCACTGCTACTGCTATGTTCTTTTTCCTTTTTCTTTCCCTTTTTCTATCTTTTGGATGCTTTGAAAGATGCTTCTTTTATATCTCTATTTTCCTGTTCATTTCTCATTTCATATGCTGTGAAGATTCCATGTAGTTTGTCCATGCTTATTGAGTCTATATCTAGTCTTTCTTCTAGTGTTGATATCTTAGGGTAAAATCTCATAGGAAGAGATTTTAGTACCTTTTGAACAATTATAGATTCTTTGATTTCTTCTCCCAATCCTATGATTGCATTTACTATTTCATTGACTCGTAATAAATAAGCTACAATATTCTCATATTCCTTCATCTTTAGTTGTTTGAACTAACCTTTGTGAATTTGAAGCTTTGTTGTTGTTATCACTAAAATTTCATCCGCACATGGCGACAAGAACTCAGCATCATCAAAACAGGAATGAAGCTATTCATGGCATTGAATCACATTCACAGCATTGCAAAAGGGTCAAAAACTATACAAAGTAACCAAAAATTGAAGGGCGCTTTACAGAATCTAGGTGCGCTCGCACATGCGCTGAACAACAACGTACAATTAGCTCATGAGCGCACGACGCGCGGCTATTGGCGCAAAAACTCGCGCACCTGCTAAACGACGCATTTATTGAAATTGGTTGGCCTCCCAACCACTAATGGATCAGCTCCCAAGCCGATTTGACATCAAATATGAGCTGAATCTGCATGGTAGGCTGGTCAAAGACCTAATTGAGCCCTAAAGAGCCCCTTTTCACACCTCAAAGGAGTTACATAATCACCCAATGCTATGCTATAAAAAGCCATGAAGAACCATCATTTTCTCAAGGAATTTCATGTATTGTTATGCTGCTAAGATTGTTAAGGACTCACTCTTTGACAATAACACATTGGCAACATTTCATAGAGCCATTCATCTCTCCATTGAGTGAATGTGCTTGGAGTTCTTTCACCATCATTCTCATTTTCTCATTGTAAGGAGAGAAAGTTTGTGAGGGCCTCAAGAGCCTTCCTTTGGAGGAAGAAGGAACCACAGTTCCCTTTCTTCATTGTGCTTTGGATTTCATCAATAGATCAGCCTAAAAACATTGGTGATATTGGTCCATTGTGTTTGTTATTTATTTTTCATATGCTCATAGTTTTAGTTTGTTTTAGTTTAGTTCTTGTTTATTGTTTTTGTTTTTATTTCTCTAACACTTTCCTCTACAGCTGTCATGCCTAGCAAGACCCAACTGGGCATGTAAGCACCCTTTATTTGCTCACCTAGTGACGAATTGGGTGCAAACAGTTGCTTTGACTTTTGAATCTCCTTCATAAATATTTTGAAGTTTGTCCCAAATCTCCTTAGAGAATTTACAATGTATAACTTTGGTGAATATCGATTCACAAAGACCATTCATAAGTTAATTTGTGGCTTTGGAATTATTTTGACTGAGTTTTATTGCTCTTTCATTTGTCGATGGAACTACTGGTTATTTGTATCCATCTACAACTGATTACCAAATTTCAAATCCTTGTATATATATCTATATATATATATATATA
>CBVK0101294490.1:0-16886 GCA_900067695.1 Picea abies | reverse complement strand
ACAAAAGGAATCCAAAATGTTGGAAACCCATTTAGGGTTGTGGTTACAAGTTCTTTGTCACTAATGAAATCTCCAATAGTTGCAAGCTGATCTCTTATCTGGGAAACTCTCATAAGATAGGATGTGACAGATTCTTATTTTTCCATCTTCATATTACAAAGCTGATTTCTTAAGGTAAGATTCCGGCTAATGTCTTTGCTTTCATATAACCTGCCGAGTGCTTCATACATTTGCCTTGTTTTCTGTAGTTCAGATATATGAGGGATCAAGTAATCCTTTACTGAATCTGACATGATTCTCTTTGCTTTCTTTTCATTCTTCTTATGCTTGGTCTTTTTCTCTTCTTCATCTGGTCCTGGTACATCCACTGTAACATGTTCTAGGAGATCATTCTCATCTAGAATCATCTACAACCTATGCTTCCAACATCTAAAGTTTCTAGATCCTTCCATCCTATCTTCTACCCTCATGCTAGTAGCCATTCTTTCTTGCAGTAGAAACCCTAGCCCTCCGGGCTATAGAAATAATAAAAAAATCAAATTACTTGGATCTGAAAACTGAACTCACCAAAAGATGTGCTGGACTAAGGCGAGTAGCTTGGTGTGTTTAGATTTCAGAAAATCCCACTTTTACCCCTCCAAACTTGATCTGCAGATTTCTGGACTGGTGCTTCTGGTTTTCTGGTACTTCTAGTACTCTGGTACGCTAGTACTTCTGGTTTTCTGGTACTTCTAGTACTCTGGTACGCTAGTACTTCTGGTTTTCTGGTACTTTGTGAAAACTAAGGTTTCACTTTCCGAGTGATCTAGCCACTGAAAAAGTGCGTTAAGGATGCTAAAATGTTTCTTGAGGTAGGGCGCACCTTTCTAGATGGGTTTGAGGCTAAAAACCTTCTTTAATAAAAAACCCTAATTTTCATGTACGACAACAGTGACATTTTTCTGTTTCTTGTGAAAGATGCTCTCTTCAGCTTAGCTCTAAAACCATGTTAAAGTTTCTGCTATTATTAGGTTAGTTTCAATTTACTAGATAATAATAGCATAGACAGGATCACTGAGAGAAACACAATCACAAGAGTACACAAGCATTTATCCTGGGAAACCCTCAAGGGGAAGAAAACCCAACAAAACTTCCTTAATATAGATAGCCAATTCAATGCTAAGATAATGAACTAGACAACAGAGAATATCCAACACTGAGCAACACACCTCTCTCTCTTCCTTCTTCCGACAACCGACAACTACAACTTCCTTCAAAACTTGCGCACTATATGAGTGAGTGTCTAAATGAGGCACTGACCTCTCTTATTTATACAATTCTGGCACATGTGGAAGTGTCTCTTCAATAGCAGGGCCGACTTATTCTTTTGGGTGATTATAACCACCTTTAATATATTATGGGGTCGACTTCTTATTTAGCCTATTAGAATTAGGGTTTGACCAATCCGCAAAAGGGGATTTTGTCATTTACAATACCTAACATGATCAATCCACAAAAGGGGATTGATCTAATCAATAATAAATATATTTTAACTTTATCCACAAAAGGGGATAAGAATATTCTTTGCAGTTACACAATATTTTAACAAAGTGTGTGCTAGGGAGAGGTCAAATTCCATTGACAAAAGCGCAGAAGGGAAAGCAGAAGTAGAGACCTAGCAGTCGGGCTCACAGGGGAAATCTCAAAGGATTTAGCCTTTGACACTTGCAAATTTTCCAAATTCGGGAGGAAGTGGCAAAGCTCAGGAGGAGGAGAAATAAATGTTGTCATATCAACTACATGAGAAGATATGGACCGTTAAATTCTATGTCCATACATTGAGAAGGAGCACGCAAAGAGGAGGAATAGATCCCAGCTGTCGGATCTGAGCACAAGGATAAAAAACCGTCTGATCTAGGTGAGTAGCACGGGATTTAAACCCCTTTTTATGTGCAAGGAGTGAGGACTCCCTGAAGTCCCAAATGCAGTTAGAACCATCCATCGTCGAGAGAGACACGTGGTAGTAGATATGGAGATCCAGAGGTGTAACCCTTCAGAGAAATTGGACCAGGCTGAATCGAGAACTCCTAAAGAGATGAGAGCCGAAGAAGATCGTGATCGTCGTTATGAAGAGAGACGCTTCAGAAAAAAGGGTGTGTGTAATGTTCAGAACTCCTGAAGGTTAGAGTCCAAAGCAAATCACAGTCGTTGGCTGTTGGATAGGTGAGAACTGTCGATTCTCGCACCAGTTGTGTTCATGAGTTGGGTGAAAAGGTTGCAACTATTGTAAAATGGTTGAAGCCCAAAGTCACGAAGCACTTAAAGAGAGTAAGCCCCAGGTCATAGCCTGAGGTCATATGAGGAAAGGGGCCTATCAGGAGGAGCTAGCGTGCACCACCATAAAATTGCCAAAAGCGCTAAGAAAAGGGCCCGCAGGTTTTCATAGAATTTGCATCTAAGGAGATAAGGGGCATGTTTAAAGTGGTTTTGGGTTCTAGCAGGGGATTGAAGAGTCGATCCGACTCCAGTTATTGAAGATCCTTGACGGGGAGGTTGCAGAACCCCTAGGAGGGGAGGGGGGATGCATCATTTATTAGGGAACTCAAGATCCCTCCCAAGGAGGAAGAGGGGATTCATATGTCCCTACCTTTCTCTACGGTGTTAGCCTATCAATATATTGATCCATTGGTAGGTATATGATGGTCATTTTTTGTTTTTCATGGTTCTAGTTCTTGCAAGATTCTCTAACATTTATTTCTTTTTATTTTAGTTTTATTTCCTTGTTTCATGTGTATTTGGTTATCTAATCAACTCACAAACCTTTGTCTTTTTTAGCTGACTTAACTAGGCAAGTAAGTGTTGTGTTTTTTCTCACCCATATGACAAAACCAACACAACACAAGGGACAATGGATTTACATGAGTATTGAAAGGACATAATCCAATGGACATGACGAAGGTAAGAGGGAAAGCAGAAATTTGTTGGAAACCATCAAGAATCTGTAGAAATATGTTCAAAGTTATAAAGAAGATAATGAGAGGCTCAGGAAATCTAAGGAACAACAAGATGATTTCAACATCACATTGTTATGAAGCCTGAAAACAATAGAGAGGAAAATGGATAAAGATTTAGAGTCTAGCAAGGGAAGGGAACATAAGTATCACGACAAAATAAGTGAGACAAGCAGTGATGATAGACACCATCATCACTCTCCTAAACATTCATCTAGGAGGCCACATAGTATCTCAAGCCCGTCCCCTGGCAGGAAACATAAGAGGAAAATTGGGCCAGATGAGCTAAAGGGAGGAATAAATAATATCAAGCCTCCTACTTTTGATGGTGAGAAAAAAAAGGATGAGGATGTTGATACCTAGATGTTAGGAATGAGGAAATGCTTTTAGCTACATAACTATTCCTATCAGGCATAAGGGAGAATAACAATTTATCAGCTTAAAGGAAAAACATCAATGTGGTGGGATCATTTTGTACAAGCACGAACATTGATGAGAAGAATGTTACTTGGGAGGAGTTTAAAAAATATTTTGAAAATAAATATTTAACCAAACACTACTATGATATGAAAATGAAAGAGTTCTTTTAACTCAAGCTTGGGAGCATGACCATAGACGAGTACGAGAGAAGTTTTTTATAACTGTTGAAATATATGTCTTTTATCAAAGATGAATAAGTGAATATTCAAAGATATTTAAGTGGGCTTCCATCATTCATGAGTGATAAACTACAATATGATGATCCTAAGACATTGGAAGAAACCATAAGAAGAGATAAATGTCTCTATGATCAACATAAAGGAAGAAAAACTTTCCAAAGGCTTGGGAAGACAAAAAGAAAAACAATATGGAGTAGAGGAAGAAGGGAAACAAACCCCCATTTTTAAGAAATAATACTCAAAGACAACTAGTTTCCAAAGAGCCTAGGATGGATGAAATCATGGGACAAAGATCGAGACAACAACCCATAAAGTGTTGGGGTTGTAATGGAGACCATATGTACCAAGAATGTCCTCTCAGAGCTGAAAAAGCAAAGGTTATGCACAATGTACAACAAGTTGAAATAGTTGAAGATATGGGAAAGGATATACCAAGAATTTATGCAGCCATGGACAACAAATAAGCCAAATTTCAGTCTCACATGATTGAAGTAAAAAGTAAGATCAACAATCAACCTATTTCTATTTTAATTGATTCAGGAGCTAGTCATAGTTATCTAGATCCTTAGATGGTAGAAAGGTTTCTTTTGCCAAAAATCAAACTTGGAAAACCTTGGTTGGTACAACTAGCTATCGGGACTAAAAGGAAGATTAATGAAATGGTTAAGGCATGCCCAATGGATATGAATGGGATAAGTACCAAAGAATATTTGAATATCATACCTTTGGGATCTTATGACTGTCTCATTGGTATGGATTGGAAAGATAAACACCATGTTGTTTTGGACTGTTACAACAAGGCCTTTACTTGCTTGGACGATGAAGGGAACTTGAGGAAAGTACAGGGGATCCCAAGAGCTATAACTATTAGAGAATTTTCAGCCTTGAAGCTGAATAAAATATTTAGAAAGGGATGTCAACCGTTTGCAACACATATGGAGGAATATCCTAAGGAAAAGGTGCCCAATATTGAGGACTATGTAGTTCTAAAATAATTTGAAGATGTGTTTGGAGAAATTCCCGGATTACCACCCAAAAGCAATATTGATTTTTCAATTAATTTAATTTCTGGGACAACCCCTGTATCCAAGGCTCCCTACAGAATGAGAATAACTGAGTTGAAGGAGTTACAAATGCATCTTGAAGAACTCTTGAAGAAAGGATATATATATGCCCACATGTGTCACCTTAGGGTGCACCAATATTATTTGTGAAAATGAAGGATGGAACCTTGATACTTTGCATTTATTTCAGGTAGCTAAACATGGTAACTGTAAAGAACAAATATCCTCTATCGAGGACAAATGACCTATTTGATCAATTGAGAAATGCAAAGGTATTTTCCAAGATTGATCTTAGATCCGGATATCACCAAGTGAGGATTAAAGAAGAGGACATTAGTAAGACTGCTTTTAGAACAAGGTATGGCCAATACGAGTTTACAATGGTGCCATTTGAATTGTCAAATTCACCAATGTTTTCATGTATTTAATGAATGGTATCTTCAGAGATTACTTGGACAAGTTATTCATTGTCTTTCTAGATGACATCCTTGTTTATTCCAAATCCAAAGAAGAACATGAACAACACTTTATGATGGTGTCGCAAATATTAAGAGAACAAGGTGGCTAATACACTCAACAAAAGAATACATGAAATACATGATACAACCATCAACATGTGCAAATCAGATTTACAAAACATAATTTTAGAGGATGCAATATCAGATCAAACTTATGAGGAAATGAAAAAAAGCTACAACAAGGAAAAATGCAACAAAAAATTGAGAATTATGAGCTGAGGGAGAAGGAATGATTATGTTCAAGGACAGGATATATGTGCCGGATAATCAAGAGTTGGAATTTTTTCTCTTATCAAAAATGCATAGGGTGCCTTAGGCTGGACACCCAAGCTACCAAAAGATAATTGGAGTTGTCAAAAAGCTATATTATTGGCTAGGTATGAAAAAAAAAGGTTGCATATTTCATTGCCAAGTGTCTTGAATGTCAAAAGGTCAAGGTTGAGCACAAACACCCAACTGGTTTATTACAATATTTTCCTATTCTTGAGTGGAAATGGGAAGTGGTAACCATGGGCTTTATTACTAAACTGCCCAGGACTGCCAAACAACATGATTCTATTATGGTAGTTGTGGACAAGCTCACCAAAGCTGTCCATTTTATCCCTGTGAAGATAACTCACAAGGCAACCAACATTGTTGATATCTACTTGAAGGAAGTAGCCAGACTTCATGGGATACCAAAAACGATTGTATTCGATAGGGATCCCATGTTCAAATCAAATTTTTGGAAGGGGTTATTCAAAGGATTTGGAACAAATTTGAATTTCAGCACAACTTACCATCATAAGTCAGATGGACAGACAAAAAGAGTCAACCAGTTAATAGAGGACATGCTTAGAATGTATGTCATGGAAAAACCCTCAAAGTGGAAGGATTGTTTACACTTGGTTGAATTTTCTTATAACAATGGATACCAAACATCTATAAATATGAGCCCATTTGAGGCACTTTATAGAAGGATATGCAATACACCAGTAAGCTGGGACAATCCAGCTGATAAGACGATAGTTGGATCAAATTTACTCAGGGATTTGGAGGATCAAATGAGGAAGATAAAACAAAACTTGAAGGTTGCCCAAGATAGGCATAAAATTTATGGAGATAAGCATAGAACCCCTAGATAATTTTCAGTAGGCGACCGTGTACCTTTGAAAGTAAAAGCAATAGGAAGTTCCTTAAGGTTGGGATGGTGCTCAAAACTAGCAACTCAATATTATGGGCCATTCAAAGTTCTAGAAAGGATTGGTCCCATAGCATATATGCTTGCATTATCAACATTCATGCATATTCATAATGTTTTTCATGTATCCTTACTCAAAAAGTATGTACCTGATACTAATCATGTCATTTATTGGAATGTGATTCAAGTAGAGAAAGAGGGTGAATTTCAGGTACAAACAATATACATTTTGGATTGAAAAGCCAAATAGCTCCAGAATCGATTCATAAATCTGGTAAAGGTCCAATGGACCTGGTATAGACCTGAAGAAGCAACCTGGGAACATGAAGATGCTATGCGGGTAGAATACCCACATATTTTTGTAAAATTTTGAACTTTTGTTTGTACATATGTATATGTTGCACTGCAGACAATGCATAAATAAGGGGGAGGCGAATGTAATACCCCTAGGCTGAAACCCAATTGAAATGTAATTACAGATATACACATAGGTTGGTGAGCTATGAACTTCTTTTGGCTAGTGAGCCTTCTTTGTATTATGTATTTTCATTTTGAAATTAATTGAAAAACACAACTGCATGCAAACCATCCTGACAAGAAGAGTCTGGGGGGGATAAACTCCACTAGATGGAAAAAGGTGGCTAAAGGTCTAGGAAGAGAGCTAAACCAAGTAAATATTAATAAAATATTTCCAACAAATTCAAAAGGAATAAGCATGATTTTATCCTAAGTTCCCAAGGGGGAGGGAATGGATCAACAAGTGGGTGCAAGGGAGAGTTCAAGGGGTGACAAGTGGCACTCCATAAGAATGCAAACAAAATATCAAACCTTAGTGTATTTTTCTCATTCCATCTGTCCATTCCAGGGGGGGACTATTATGATCTCCATGTTCGGTACCATTTTCCTGTTGTTGTAAGTGTTGTTGCTAGATTTTCTATTTTATTGAAGAACGCTTAAGGGGGATTTTTTTCTATTTTATTGAAGAACGCTTAAGGGGGATTTGTTGGGAGTTAAGCTGAAGGGGTGGGTTGTCAGGGATGTGTCCATTCTCTCTAGGTGAGAGAATTGTAGGGAATTTGATTCCCAGAGGTGCCAAGTTGCAATTATAGAACTCTGAATCTTCCTGCCCAACTTGTTGCTAAAGCCCAATATGGAAGTAGGGTAACCATAGGGGGCACACTTTCTAGGTGTGACAAGCATGTGGGGAAGTTAGAGATTGTAGATTGGCTATTGAACTTGGCACCTGAATTGAAAAATTGATTCAACTAAGAGACCTTCTGGGATAAGATTTCCTTTCCCAAGTGGAGTTTAGGCCCCAACTCGGGGGTGACCTATTGTCAATTTGTGGGCATTAGAGTCTAAGGTCAGGAGGAAATTCAGAGGTATGCATGCAATTGGTGGCTCATTTATACCAGATAAGTTTCCACTATGTGCTCATTTAATTTATTGTTGAATGAGAATGTATGAAATCATGTATTAGGTATTACTATGCAATTATTATGAATTCTTGTCATGAATACTTGTTATTCTTAACTTACTTCAATAAAATCTTTATTAGAATTGTTTAGGTGTTGTAATCAAGTAATTATGTTATGGTTTTTTACAACTATAATGATCCTGAGCATTTTGGCAATTAGACTTATCTAACACTGTAGTGTTGTAACTGTAATACCTAGAGACTATAAATTAGATGTTCTGTATACATTTCCAATTGTTTATATATGAACATATATGTATATAAAGTGGGGTAATTACCCATCTCTATTCAGAAGCATAGTTATCTATTGGCAAACATAAATTGAGTAGAATTCGACAATTGGGTTGGAATTCTCCTTGTCCAAGCTTGGACATTGTACTAGACACATTTTTCTCCTACGTGATGATGGAAAAATCCTTAGCCAGATTGGACGAGTTCCACATGCTAAGGATGGCCTAAATAATATTTGGAAAACCTTTGAATGAAAACCATATTTGTTGAAGTCCAGGTTTGGACTAAATAAACTACAAAAACCCATGTTTTCCTTAGTAGAAATCGTAACCTTTAATCTTGGCACAATGAGTTAATCTAGGCCATTCATCGAAGTCCATTGCACTCCAGAGCATTCCATTTATCAGATTCGTTGCCAACCGTTGGATTCCTCAGAGGTGGATTGAAAGGTCCTGACTGTTAATCAGGGTCCTCATGTACAAGGATTTGTTGAGGATATAGTTTGTTGTCAATCGTTGGATCCATCAAGAAGTAGTTGGGGGATAAATCTCCGTTGTTGGATATATTTCGAAAGGAATTCAGAGTTGAATGAGTTGAGACTGGGAAGAAATATCCATCATTGGATATATATCGAAAGGAGCTTCAGGGTCTAAAATTTAGAGTAGGTCGTAGTACCTAGACACGAAGGGAAGAATCCGAGTGGAAATCTTGACCGTAGATCAGGTTGAGTCCAAGGATAAATCCTCTCCATTAAATCTATGATGATACATCACAAATAATAGTTTAAATTTGGCATGAAGTCACGCCTACTTAGGATGATAGCATGGTAGTCTACATGTCATTGAGTTAACATGTGACAATAGTTGATTAGATGGTTAGTTGAGCGTGGTCCCTTCGGGCGAGATGGACCTTAAAACTTTGCCTTTAACCTTATTCATAGATTTAAGGGTTGGAGAGATATCAACCATTCTTCAGGGGTAGATCATCAGAGTAGTTGTGGTAAAGCTACTCCAATGGAAGGGGTTCAAAGGATGATCGTGGCCATTGATCAATAATCAACCAAGACATAATCTTGACCATTCATTGAAGGCATGTTCATCAGAGTATTCCTGGTTTGGGTACTCTGATTGGGAGGTTTCAAGAAGTGCTTGTGGCCGTAGATTGACTAGGGGTTGAGGTGGAATATTCATCGTAGATTTGGGTGGTCCGTTGGGACAAGGCTAGAATGAAGGTGATATTAGACTGGTGAGGATGATGTCACCCCACCAATACATAGAGGATAAGTGTTAGTACCTAGAGAGATGAGCCAATTCCTCAGGGAAGACATGTACGCCACATCAGTCCACTTGGAGAGTCCATGTGTCAGGTGGAAATTGTTGTTAGTTGTGGATCATGATTATCTTCCTAATTCAGGGGTTTGTTTTAGCCATGCTTGGATCCCATTCCCTAATGGGGGGTGTGGGGGGGCTTTCCTAGGTGGTGAGTGACGACAATTGTTGTAGCCCCCCCCTTGGCGGGGGATTACGGGGTAGCGCCCCTGAAGTGAAATATTGAGAAAAATTGCCTTGTAAAATATTGTAATTTCATAGTCGATCTGGACCGTTTATTATAAGGTCACATATATGATGGTAGAAGTTATTTTTAGTGTTTCCCTATAAGGAAACCCTCTCTTATGAGTGAATTGTATTGCGACTGTGTATTTTCTTGTGAATGTTGTATTTTGAGAGAGGAGAATGCAAGAGAAAGAAGATGAAGTTACAACGATTGAGTTGTAGGTTGTATCCCTTCATTTTTCTAGATAATAAAAAGGCAGGACCTGGAAATTTCTCTGGTGGACGTATCCCACATTGGGTGAACCACACATATCTATGTCTCTATTGTATTGTGTATCTTCTGTTTTTTTTATTTATGCATTTGTTTAATTTTATTGCTTCGCGATCCCGTTTTTCTAACAATTGTGCCACGTGTAAGAGTGTCATAGCACTTGGCAAAGAGAAAGGAGACGTGGCCTAAGTGCCAAACATGAGTCTAGGTGGAATAATTTGATAGGGACATGTATTCTAGGTTTCAACCTGGATCCCAGACAGGTTCCTATTAAAATAAGACTAGGAGCAGGGACAACGTCCTAATGTGGAGTGCCAACATGTCAGAGGAGGACACGTGGCATCCTGTGAATGGAAGGGAATATTGAGAGTGGAATTTTGATGGAGGCTTATCTCAAAACAAGTGTCTAAACCCTAGCCCTCAGATTCATCGACAGTAAATATCAGTCGTCCATCATAAGATACTGGTCAGAGTGGGTTGAAATGTCAAAGATAATAGTACTCGAGGATTAATATAGGCCATCAATTGGGGATAGCCATAATCCAAAATAACCATTGATTATAGTAGGGTTCACGACTAAGTACAATGATTGTGTGTGACATGCATTATCCATTGCACACATTGGAAGCTTCGAGGGAATCAGAGTCGTTGATCCTCGGTTCTCCTATACTGTCCGATCTGTTAAAGGTCATACCATTGGAACTCATTTGTCAGAGAGTGAAAAAAATCAAAGCAGGAGCACTTCAATGGGAGGATCCTGATAGAGTTAAAGAACATTATAAGAGGTCCGACAAGGCATAGGTCCAAGTAAGTGTGCGGTAGGTTCCACACCCATACCATGTGGGCTAGGATATGTGCCAAGGTGTCACGTCTGTGCCACATGGCCTGGCATGAGTACCAGGGTGTCATGTGGATTCCACATGGTACTAAGGTGGATGTGGGGGTAAAAAGGGATGAAAATATTAGAACGCTATAAATTTTGAGCCAGAACCCATATTTGAACATAGTTACAGTCATTAGGAAGCTCTGGATGAGCATAACCAATTTACAAAGTCTAATTGAAGAAATGAATAGTTGGAAAAATAATTTTTTTTTAACACCCCATCCTTTGGAAGGTACTTAAGGGTTTAGGTATGTTACAATACCTTGGTACACTCTATTCTCGTGGTCTTCAAGTATATAAAAACACTATTTAGGGCCAAAACATGACCTAGAAAACACTGTAATTTTTCAATAATTTTTATTAATTTCTAATAATTTTAGCCACCTTATGTTGACTAGAATGTTGACGTGGAACTCGAGTCCACCTAACACCACAAGGTGGCACCATGTCATCCCCCTTGTCTACTTGGCCTTTCCCCTTCATCTCTCGTCACGTCATATCAGTCTTCTCCATCTCTCTTTCCCCTTCACTAGTGCACAAACTTTATTTTTCGAGCCCCATAGGTTCTTGGCTCCATGTGGCACCTTTGTATTGGGTCACGGGGATGGGCAGGTCCCATATCGCACCCATTTTCCTCAACATCCAAAGTTTCACGTTAAATTGATCTAATGGTGGAGGTCTGGGAGGTGTTAATGGTGATCAATGGTCCTCGTCCCATTGCAACCCCCACTGCTCCACCGAATGTTAACACATGCGGAAGGGGCCTTGAAACATAAATATGGTTTTGGCCTTGGTGACATGTCACACATACGTGGATTTCACCCCCCTGCCTATGGTTTTTCTAACCAGACAAGACCCCCTCGCGATACAGTTCTGCGAACCCAGCTCATGGTTCCACCCAACAAGTGAGCGCCCCACCGTGGTTCCATGGCGACCACCACCGTGTATTTATTGTCCTATGACTTGCCATTGTGTACCTACAATCATAGCATTACATGTCACTGTGATGCCACGTCAGCTGACACGTGGCCCCCCTGTCATGCTAACGTTAGCATATGGAAAATTTTCTAGTTTTTCCCAATCTTGCCAATTTTTTGAAATTTTTGAAATTGCCCAAAAATACCCAATTTGTAATTATGTTTACAGTCACCATTGATGCTCTGAAACCAAGATTACCGCAACAAATTTTGGCCTTGTGAGTGCTAATCCAATTTTCGAGTCTACCAATTTTTCCTATACATAACTGATCGATATTCTCGGAACAAATTTCATTCAAATTCATCCACGAATTGGAAAATTTATTTAACCAATTTCTCCCAATCTACCATGGCTTTACTTTAACTTCAAATTCGACCAATTGTAGGTTTGAATTTGATCAGACATGGATTATAAATTGGGAATATCTAATCCCTAGACCAAATTTCTCAAATTTCCCATGAATTTAACAACAAAAATTGGGGATTTTTCCCAATTTCACTCAACTACTTCTGATTTCGCCATGGATGCAGTGTAAACTCGAAATTAGGCCATCTACAGATCAAGATTTGTTAACTCTACAATTAAAATTTGGATATTTCCATTGCTTGGCTAAATTCCCTCAAATTGCTCATGAAATGTCCCCAATTTCACAATAGTAATTTCAACAATTAAGCTGTAGACATCCCTTTCCAACATTCCGTCAGACAATTTTCCTGCATAGTATGCAAACTTCAATTCTGCACCCTATTAATTGTCTCATATAGGATCAATGTTGAAAACTGGATCTTCGATACCACTTTATAATGTCCCCATTACCAACAAATCATCAAAATTTCTCTGATACCATTTAATTAAATATATTTTTCTCTGCATTTTCACATCATTATACATACTACAACAATTATGTACACATACTAATACATGAAAGATCCCTAATAGAATACACATTTATTCACACAATAATTAAATAAAGTATACAGAAGACACTTATCTTCTGATTAAACCACCAATTGCATGTAAACCTTCCATGTTCCTCCCAACCATAGACCACACTACTCATAAGTATCAGTAGTGGGTCATCCCCAAGCTGGGGCTAAAACTCCACCAAGACAAAGGAATCCTAAGCCAGGCTAATGCCTTTCAACAAACAAAATACCCAAATTAAGGTGCTAACTATAAAAGACATCCTACAATCTCTCATTCCCCACATGCTTGTCCCACCCCAGGAAGTGTGCCCTTTCTCTACTCAACAGTCCTTCGGTTTCCCCACTTCCCATCCAGGGATTCAACAATAGGCTGGACAAGAAGTCTTAGAGCCCTGTAGTTGCAGCTGGGCACCTTGTGAATACAATTCCCAACATTTCTCTCACCTAGAGAGAATGCTCACAGGCATGACAACCTGCTTCTTCAATAGCACACGGGCCTAAAAACTTGCTTCTTCAACAACACACAGGCCTAAAAACCCGCCTCTTCAGCTCACAATACTAGGTTCCTTGCTAGAACAACTCTCGTGTACATGTATGGAGATGGAAAAAATAGTGTATGGATGGTAGCAAGGATGAGTGAATGAATGATGATGGAATGATGGAGGAATTACACTATTTCCCCCAATTATGTATGCATGTTTCCAACTTGACATTTTTCATGTTGGGAACTAGCTTGGGCCCACATGGGGTACGTTTTCCTACTTTATATCTTATGATATGATTATATTCATAACTTTGGATTTAAGGAATATTAATATAGTATTCCATTTGGCTCAATCCCCCTTCACTTATCCCTCTTTCCTACACTCTTATCCCCCCTTTCCCTTTTTGGTGGAGTTTAGCCCCCCCATACTCTTTTTTCTGGTCGGTTTGAGGAAACGATGTATTTTCTTAATGATATTAATGATTACATGTTACAATAATAGGATCACTAGCCTTTTAGCATCTAGGCTCTCCGGCCTAATAATCACATATGCACTCTGGTTTATGATATCCTGGCTCACTAGCTTATAAAAACATAAGTACAATTATAACTAGGGGTCAATTTTGGGGGTATTATAGTAGGATCATGGCTAGTTCCCATGTGACATATCCAAGTTGCATGTCTTTCCATTGGATCAATACGTCACTATTTTTTCACTGGTGAAATTGAGGCTCTCTGGTGTCTAATATTGCTCCTGGATAAAGCCAAATGGAGCCTTCTTCATCAAGTTTTAGTAAGTTGATTTTCACCTTGCACTTCAATCCCACAACCTTCTTTATACATGACACATGAAATGCTAGATGAATTTTGGAGTGGGATTGAAGATCCAGTTTGTAGGCCATTTGTCCTTGAATGCGGTAAATGATCTCATAGGGTCCATAAAACTTGGGTGCTTATTTTTGAGGTGTTTTGTCTTCGAGTGATGTTTGTTTATAGGGTTCAAGGTGAAGAGATGTTTGATCCCCTTCTACAAAAGAACATTTGGAGTGATGTTGGTCCACTTATTGCTTCATTATGTTTTGAGTCATAACCATGTTGTCTTTTAGTATGTAGAGAATGGTTTCTCTAGTATGGAGTGTGTGATCCATTTTTTAAATATTGGAAGCACTTGGTAAATAGGAGTGATTGAAAATGGTTTTTGGCCATAAACCACTTCATATGGTGTTATTTTGTTAGCTCCATGATAAGAGGTTTTGTATCACCATGTTGTGAGGGGAAGACATTGTGCCCATTGGTGTGTTTTTTTAGAGGCGACACATCTCAAATATGTTTCTAGGCACTAGTTGACTATTTTAGTTTGATCTTTTGTTTGGGGGTGATATGCAATGGTAATTTTTAGCTGGGTACCTTGTAGTTTAAACAACTCTTACCAAATTGTTTTAGTGAAGGTAGGGTCTTGATCCGAGATAATGGAAGTGGGCATGCCATGTAATTTAAAAATATGATTAAGGAATACTTGGGAAACTGAGGAGGGGGTGAATGGATGTGGTAGTGCATAAAAATGCACATATTTGGAGAGACAATAGACTACCACCATGATCATATATTTGTTTGTCACCCTTAGAAGTCCCACTAATAAATCCATAGCAATATTGGTGCATATGTGTGTTATGATCATTAGCGGTTGGAGTGCCCATATTATCTTTACTATCTCCCCTTTGTTTCTTTGTAAGGTGTCATAGGTTGCCATCAAATCCTGGATGCCATTTTTCATGCCCTCCTGAAAGAACAAGTGCTTCGTTCATTCATATGTTTTATGAAATCCAAAGTGAATTGTTATAGTTGATGAATGAAATTCCTCCAATATTATTTATTTTAAGGAACACTTCTTTACTAGAACAATGCATCTTTTATATTGCAATGTATCTAGCTACCACGTATGCCCCTTAGGAGGATTTGAATCTTCCTAAATCTTGTGGATGAGTTGAGTGATAGTGTCATTGGAAAACCATTCTTGATAGGATTCCTCAAGCCAACCTAGAATGGTTGAAGATAAGGAAAAGAGGGATCCATCCTTCTCAAATTATTGAGATAAGGCATCAACTACCACATTTTCTTTACCCTTCTTATGTATAATATCATAATCATACCCTAGGATCTTGGTGTCCCACTTATGTTTCTATAGTGAGGATAACCTTTGTTTGAGAAAGTACTTCAGACTATGATGCTCAGTCTTGATCCATAAATTTTTTCCTATGAGGTATGGGTGTTTGGTTTCTACTGCATGCAGGATGACCATCATTTCTTTCTCATATGTGGACTTACAAAAATTGTAATCACATAATTGCTTACTAGTGAATGCCAAAGGGTTCCATTCTTGCATCAATACCACTCTAAGAATTTTTCCTGACAAAAGTATTAATAAAACATGGAACTATTAATACTAGATTCATGGACATGACATCATTTAAAGCGAAGAAGGCATGTTCATTGACCTCATGCCAAACAAAGGCATTATTTTTTAGTAATGAGGTTAAGGGGGCAACGGTTTTTCCATATTTTTTCACAAACTTCATGTAGTAGCCTATAAGTTCTAAGAATCCACAAAATCTATTTAGGGTTTTGGGATGCGACCAATCTTGCATAGCTATGATTTTCTTGGGATCAACTTGTACTTCTTCCTGATTTACAATGTGACACAAGTATTCAAACTCTAAAGTCCCAAAATCACATTTGGAGTTTTTTATGAATATCTGGCGGTCTTGTAGGAATTGCAAGACACATGCTCTATGTGGTATTCCCATGTTTGATTGTAAATTGGAATATCATCAAAGAATACTATTAAAAAACTGTGTAGGAATGGTTGAAAGATCTTTTTCATGAGGCTTGGAAGGCTGATGGAGCATTGCAAAGGACAAAAGGCATCACTAAAAACTCATAATGACCTTCATGTGTATGGAAAGTGGTCTTAGGGATGTCTACCTCTTTCATCTTAATCTAGTGATAGCTAGAACAAAGGTCAATTTTAGTGAAAAACTTGGCTCCATGAAGTTCATCCAAGAGGTCATCAATAACTAGGATAGGAAATTTGTCCTTGATGGTTAACTTATTGAGAGCCTATAAATTAGGACACATGCACTGAGTACCTTCCTTTTTTAATCCCACGACCACCGGTGATGAGTAAGGGCTAGTATTGGGACACATGACTCCCACATATAACAATTCTTGAATGGTATTTTTAGTTTCATTTTTTTGTGTAGAAGATGGGTGTTGATAAGGATGCACATTCGGTGGTTGACTACTTGGAATTAGGGGAATACCATGGTCATGTTCCCATGTGAAGGTGGTAAATATTTTCGCATTTCAAATACCTATTGATGCTTAGAGAGAACTAGCTACTAATAAGGTAGAATCTCTTGTGGTGTGGTATCAACTACTTGTATGACATTGAACTATTCAATAACACTCGAGTGACATTTCTTCAACAAATTTTCCATACGATCAGAGGTGATAATTTCAAGGGAACCAACTATAATCCCCTTGAGGGTATGTTTCTTACCTTCATGTGTGAAGTTTATGCATAATTATTTGACATCCACGGTGACTGGTCCTAGATGTTAAGGTTTAAGCCATTATTATAGTTCTTTACATTTCAATAGATAACAACAACAT